>JBBMEF010000003.1:981845-1005165 GCA_037832685.1 Sicyos baderoa | reverse complement strand
CCTCTTCATTTTATTGTTGTATTCTCAATCTCTTTTAGCTGCGACCCTGCTCTATTCGATTTAAACAATCATAACACCAAGTACATTTATATCCATGAAATTTAGGGCTTCGTTTATAATAATAAAAATATTTATGAGATTTTAAAAAATGATAATAACAAAGTTCATAGTCTTAAAATTGTAGAATTAGCCTAAGGGGGTGTTTGTTTGCCCTATTGAAAGATTTAGAAGGATGATTTATTAACTTTTCTTTAAAAGTTTTTGTAACTATTAAAATTAACTATTCATCTTTAATATTAAAATTAACTTTTCATTTCGAACCACTTTTTTTAATCCTTCATTTATAACTACTTATAATAACTTTTCATTTCTAATCACTCATTTTTAATCATTTAAAGTAACGTATTACTAACTCTCAACTTCTCATCATTCCTAGTCAAAATAACTATTCATTTTAAATCTACATTCAAATAAACTTTCGACTCTATCCCTTTTACAAAAAAAAACAAAAAAAAAAACACCGGTTTTTCACTACAACACTTAGTTTTTAACCACTCAAAATAACTCCTCCAATCAGCTCTTCATAAAAACCTCATGCAAACACCTTGTAACTTCTCTACAAAAAAACCACATCTAAACAAATCTTTAATTATAACTCTCAATTTTTAACTTTTCAAACTAACTCTTCATCGAAACCTCATTCAAATATCTTCCAAACTTTTCCCATTTGTAATTTAACTTATATTATTAAAATATAAATAAATTATAGAGAAAAGTGATTAAGAAATTGAGTCGGTTGTAATGTCACATGTCAATCCGGTTTGCAGTTGGAAACTAAAGTAGTTTTGATCTTCTTCTTTATTTGGGTTTGGTAGCACAGTTTCAAAATAGACCTTATTTATTATATTTCTTTTTATATATCTTTTCTTTATTTTTAAGAAACCTCATTTTTCCTTTTTTAAGTTGCGCTTATTTCTATTTCATTTACAAGAAGAAAAAAAAAACTAATAATAAATAATTGTAACAAACATTTAAAAAGTTCTTTCTTCCCTTGTTCTACATGATGGCTACACTATATAAGCAACAAAAACCAAATTATTTTTTGAATAATAGGTAGTCTAAAGTAGAATTATTCTTTTTTCTTTTTTGACATAAAAGTTGAATTATTCTTTATTGTTTATGACTAGAGATGTCCATTTTTTTCGTGGGGCCGGGGTCCCGCGGTGACCCGCCCCGAACGGGATGGGGATGAAAAAATCCCCGCAATGTAGACGGGGACGGGGACGGGGAATGTATTCCCCATCCCCGTTCCCCCGATCCCCGCCCCGTTTACATTTTTTTTATTTTAAAAAAATAATTTTTCCACTTTTTACTAATTTAATATTTAGTTATAGTACTTTTTTGTGTAGAAATATTTATTGGAATGCATATTTTTTTATAATAATTAGTTATCTAATTGAAATTAATGTATATTTTTTTATGAAAAAATAACTATTTGAAAATATTATTAAAAAAAATTATAAAAAGTAAGATTAGAAAAAGAAATAATTAAAATAAAACGATTAATTTTTCACCGCGGGAACTCGATTCCGCGCCAATTCCCCGCAGTGAATTCTCGTCCACATCCCCGCGAAAAAAATGGTAAATTTCATGGGGATGGGGAATAATTTTGGTGGCGGGGATGGGGATGGGGAGGGTATTCCCCGGCCCCGCCCCGTGGATATCTCTATTTATGACGTGTTAGTGGGAGAAAGAAGAGGAGAAGGGATGAAAATAAAAAATCTTCTCTAGACTGTGAAGTAAAAGAAGTGTGACGAAACTATAAAATCTTAATTTGAGATGCGGAGTTTGAAAGAGAAAAACTCGAAAATTATATTTATGATGCAAAATTTGAAATTGTCCATCGCTGTCATGTTCGAAATTGAACTTATTAGTAAAATATAACTGAAATTTAAATTGAACTTGTTTGTACAACTTCATCAGTGATTTAAAATTTAACAAAAATTTTGGTTTTATTACAAAATGCAAGAATCAATTAATTTGTAGTTTTTGATAGAAAATAATTATTAAATTAAGATTAGGACGAGGGTAATTTGGTCATGTTAAAAATTGGAGGGTGCAAAACCATAAAACGGTTACGTGTGGCTTTCACTCCATACATGTCACAGGAGAGAACCTAACTCTAAATTTTCTTGTTAATAAAAAAATATAATAATTAAAAAATTGAATTTTCTTTCAGCTCAACCATTGGCACGTGCCACACATCAGTCGCGCGTGCGACAATTTCCAACACAACGTTAATTAATTTTCATCGCTACAATCCCTTTTTGAGTTTTGTCTCTTCGGCCTTGCTAATTATTCCCCCACAATTACTGAATTACCCTCCTCTTAAAACCATGGATTTAATGATTGGCGAGGGCATTCCCGACATTCTGCCACTCAGATCATTGAGGTGACTTTGTACTATCCTTATCTTTTGTAAGTTATTCCTTGTGTTTTGTCCAAAAACTTCTCCAAATAAAAATTTAATAATAAATTCATTAAAATACAACATTTTGAATATAAACATTTAATTTATTCACTTACATGCTAAAATATTAAGATAGAAAGAGTAAAATTAATTAGGAACACTATGAATTAAATCAATCATCTCTTATTTCTTGAAATGTTGATAATTATAAATTGAAAAAATGAAATATCTTATAGTATTTATATGATAGATAACCTATTTTTTATGTAATTAATTTATTTTGAGATAAAATATCATATTACTTAATATAGTTTCATAGATCATGAAATTAAATTCAAAATTTATCTAATAAAAATAAGATTGATATTTGATTAAAGATTTAGTTAATTTAACAAATTGAAAAGGTAAAAGAATTTATAGATAGATGAATTACTAGACCATACATAATTAATTAATTTCGAAATAGAATTTTTAACCGTCTAATATGTGGGTCATCTTGACCTAGGCCATTCGTTTAATTGCAATTCGTGTTCGTTTAATTAATAAATTGTAAGTGACGAAAAGCTGGGAGGGTATTTTTGGCAATATATCTGACTAATTTCAATTTAAAAAGAAAAGTGTCTCCAATGGGAGTTAATTTTTTTTTTTTTTTTAAAAGGAGATAAAATTAGAAATGTAGAAGAAAGAAGAATATAATAGAGAAACCCTTTTATGTTTCTTTATATTCTTTCTCATTTCTCTCTCTGCTGGGTTTGGTTTTTTGTTTGAGAGAGATATCAGTCTTAAAGCCTGTTTTCTTTTCTTTTCTTTTTTTTCATTTCTCATTATTTATTTTTATATATATACAATATAGAGATTGAAGTTGCAGCTCTCCTTTTCCAGAAGTCGATTTGCAGCCCTAAAAGAAAATATTAAAAAAAAAAAAAAAAAAAAAAAACACAGTGAGACAGAAATGAGAACAATTGAAGAACAACCTTTCAGTTCCTCAGAGGTGAAAATGATGTCTGAATTCCTTTCATCTCCCTCAATTCTAACAGGTATTTTTTTCCTTCCTTTTTTGGGAAAAGCAAAATTAAAATATATTAATTATAATCCCAAGAAAAAAAAACCCCATTTTTTTTTTCTTTTTTTTTTTGTATTCTTATTTTCTGGAGAAAAGTTGGGATTTTTTTAGTGAAGTTTTGGATTTTGGCTCGAAATTAAATTGAAATTTTGAATTTTTCATCCATTTGTTTTGTGTGGGATGATTTTGCAGTGGATTGAGCAGGGAATTATATATAAATATATATAATTTTTTGAGAAAGATGATGATGATGAACATGAAAAGGAATTATGAGAATTTGATGGTATGTGAATTATAGCGACGGCGTCAAGTTCTTGTATTCAACAATTTTTGTGAAAAAACTCAAAACAGTGATTGTAATTCCATGTCACAACAAGACTACCACCACGCGGCGGCGGCTGCGGCGGCGGCAGGCTTCTTCACACCCTTCTCCAATGGCTTCGACAGATCCTCCGCCGTTGCCGCCGCCACCCATCAAGAAGCTCAACATCAACACTACAACCACATAGCTCACCAGATCCGCAAGGAGAAGCTCCGCCTCCAAGGCTTCGATCCACCGCCTCCTCCTCCTCAACCGCCGTCGTCCTTGGTCGGAATTGTCGACGAAGAAGACGCCGCCACCCTCCACCACGTCTACGAATCCACCGGAATTTTATCCGAAATGTTCAATTATCCATCTGCTCCACCGCCGCCGCCACCGCCACAAACCGACTGGTACGGTAACGCCGCGGATTCGGCGGTTGCCATGCAGCTTTTTCTAATGAACCCGAATCCGCGGTCGCCGTCTCCGCCACCGGCCTCCTCAACTCTCCACATGCTTCTCCCAAACCCATGTTCAGGAGGGTCTTTTGGACAATTCACATGGGGGGTGGAAGAAACAAGAGATCACAATAATTCTTCCACAAACCCTAGCGATGGCCGTTTATCATTGTCATTATCTTCATCCTTAGAAGCTGCAAAAGCTGAAGAAGTGAGAATGGGTGACAGCGGGTTACTTTATCACCCTCACCCTCACCCTCACCCGCAACAAATCCACGTCGGATCAATTGCGAATTCAAATTCCTCATTGGGAGTTGTCAACTTGTTGAGAAACTCAAAGTATGTCAAAGCTGCACAAGAATTATTGGAAGAGTTTTGTAGCGTTGGAAGAGGCCAGTTTAAGAAAAATAAATTGAATTTTCCCTCCAATTCCAACTCCCACGGCGGCGACGGTGGCGGTGGCGGAGTCTCTCCCTCGACGTCAAAGGATCGACCGCCGCCATCTTTGTCTGCAGCCGATAGAATCGACCATCAAAGAAGGAAGGTCAAACTATTATCTATGCTTGATGAGGTATGTAATTTTCGATCTCGTAATTTTTAATACATTTAAGATGTTAATTTTCTATACTCCATTTTACATATAATATTTTCTCTTCTTCGATTGTCAACATTTTTAAAATTATATATAGAATCCATGTTACACTGTTTCATAGAACGACATTTACTAATTTTTCGTCACATTTTTGTAAAAAGCAAAAGGGGTTGTACTATTATAGTATGATTTTGATATGGTTGAAAAATTGTAGGTGGATCGAAGGTACAACCATTACTGCGAGCAGATGCAAATGGTGGTTAATTCGTTCGACGTCGTGATGGGATTCGGGGCAGCGGTGCCCTACACGGCATTGGCGCAGAAGGCGATGTCGAGGCATTTCAGGTGTTTGAAGGATACGATATCCGCGCAGCTGAAGCACAGCTGCGAGATGTTGGGGGAGAAAGATGGAGGAGCAGCGGGAAGAGGCTCGGGAATAACGAAGGGAGAGACTCCAAGGCTTAAGCTCTTGGAGCAAAGCTTGAGGCAGCAACGAGCCTTCCACCAAATGGGCATGATGGAACAAGAAGCTTGGCGTCCCCAACGCGGCTTGCCCGAACGCTCCGTCAACATCTTGCGCGCCTGGCTCTTCGAGCATTTCCTTCACCCGTGCGTATCTCTTCTTTTTCTCTATCTCTTTAATCTATCGGCTTAAGCTTTTTAACGCAGCATAATTTAATATTGATATCAACATACATTACAGAAAATTTGTTAGTTCAACTATCTTTTTTATATCAAATTATTTCCTCTCTCATTAATATTTAACTTATTCAATCATGTGTTGATTATCAACCCACAATAAGTTTATTCCGTTAGTCAATATTAAGGAGTTTCTGTATTAAAATTGTTTAAATTCATCAATTCTCTTATCAATTTTCATTTGATTATATTAAATATTTAATTAATTTTCAAATTTCATCTAATTTAATCTCTTAATTCAAGTTTGAATTAGAGTCTTTTTCTTCACTCAAATAACTGATAAGTATCTTTAATTTGTTCAAAAAAATAAAACAAAAGTTTTGAGTTTAGAAGAGAATCTAGTAGTAAAAGTAGGGCAAAAAAAGTTAGTAGGGAATCATGATTAGTCCAATGAGAGAGAGAAGATAATTAATTAGTCAACTTAATTAAGTGATTAGTAGAAAGTTGAGACAATAAAGAAAACAGTGATACACTGTCCTAGGATGTCAAAATGGTCAGCCAAAAGCTGTCTGAAAAAGCTAGCCAGTGAGTGAGTACTGAGTGAGCTCCATTAAAAACTCACTTGACACTTCCAAAAAATGATAAATAATGATGTATAAGAGTTGTTTTTAACTACAACAAATTCTCTACATAAAAGATCAAGAGTTAGATAAAATATAATCAACAAAATCATGCATGTATTTGCTTTCCTTTTCACAATCTATCTGGCTTAGATTTTGACACAAACAAAAGAAAGGAATTTCAAAAGTAAAAGACCTTATAGCCATTTTATAGATTTATAAGGACTCTTGTTTTTTTTTTTTTTTTTTTTTTTTTTTTTTTTTTTAAAATTTAATTTTTCCTTTTATATCCTCTCTTTTCTCAGGTACCCTAGTGATGCTGATAAGCATTTGTTGTCTAGGCAGACTGGCTTGTCAAGAAATCAGGTTAGTACATTTTTATTCTTAATAATTAATTAATAACATTAGGTTTCTTTCATGCATCTTTCTAACCTAAGATAATCATGACTTTATAAGATAGTATATCTTTAAATTTACTAATTCTTAAGTCCGGTCCCAAAAGTTTTGAGCCCAATTGATGACGAGAGTAATTTATCTATCTTATAAATGTCAAGAAGTTTCTCAACTTGTCAACATGTCTAAAGATGATATCTCTTTTGAGTTCATCAATCTTAATTCACCATAATTTTAATTTTATTAAACCAAATAATTATTTAGGTTTAATGAAAATGATATCATATTTATTAGATAGCATAAGAACCCTTCTCAAAACCATGATATTAAAGGAGGTCATGAGTACAAGTTCTTGTCAAATTATTTTTTTCCAATTAAAATTAAAATTTTTACTTATTGATCGTTTTTTGAATCTCAAGCCCACAAATAAAGAGAAGGCTTGTTTATATAATTAATTAGATATGTTCTAACTTATCAATTTGTTTTTGGATTATTGGTAATTCAACATAACTCTAACTAAAAAAAATTATATATTACAATAACTTGTCCCAAAATAGAGCCATGCCATGAAAACAAAAATTAGATTTATTTATAAGTACTCACCATTTTATTTTCTCTAGACCTTGGATTCTTTCTCGAGGAAAAAAAAAAAAAAAAAAAAAAAAAAAACTGAAAATGTTGAGTGATAATAAATGTCCAACACCAAGTACAGTAGTTAGAGACAAACAATGCATCATCTCTCTATCTTTTTGGTGCATTTCTCTCTCGAAATTCAAACAATCCAACCACACGATAAGAAACCATGATGACAATTGAAAATGAATAAATTCGAAGTAAGTAAGACAAAATAGAGACAATAAATATTAATACTAATACAAACAAAAGAACAATTACATTTTACTGTTCAAACTACCTTCTTTTTCACTGTTATTCAATCTTACCTTTCATGTCTTTTAACTAACTACAACTATATATGCATGTTTTTTTTCTTCAAATTTTTTCGAAATTAGAGTTTATTTTTTTTATTTTGATGTCCGTGACTGTCCGGGCCAGCTTACGTGCACAAACGCATCTCGACTAATGTCACAGGTCATATCAAATTAGAGTTTATTTAAATAGGCCTTTTCATGTTTAGTTGCTAACTTTCAAGTAATTACTTTTTATTTTTAAAAATAAAATTGTAGTGAATTTCATTCACTTATGTAGGCATGAAAAGTAAAAGGAAAAAGTCGTTTTATATGCAAACAAGGCAAGCTTTTTAACGATAAAAACTAAAAGAGAAGCCAGTATGCAAAGAGGTGAAAACTTTATGCTATTTTACCCATTGTTTGATAAAAATAAAAGGTTAAAATGTCATTGGTTTCTATATTTTGAGTGTTTTGAATTTTTTTTCATGTACTTTCATAATACTATAAAACTAGTTCATAAGATAAGTTTCTAGACATTTTTCTTTTGAAAATAGTCTCTATTATCTTTCACTACAAAACTGTTTACATTATATGTTCTTCCTATTATAAATAATAATTTACTTTTAAACAAATTTTATTAAAAATTAACTCCAAAATTAATTTAAAAGACTGATTTTAAGGGATTTTTTTATGTATAACAAAAGTTAGCTAAAAAATTAATGTATAGTACAAAACTGAAAATAATTGCACATATATAAAAAAATTGATAATTGAGTTCAATCAGAGTTCAATCACTAGTTATTGATTGAGTTCGATTGAGTTCAATCACTCAAAATTTTGGTATAAACGAATTTTTGATAAAAATGTGCTATAATTTTAATAGGGGTCCTAAAGTTGGTATACATAACAAATTTCCTAATTTTAAACTAAAAAAAATATAAGAACTAAAATTAGAGTAGAAAAACAATTATAAAAAAATAATAATATAAATGAAAAAGATAGAAGAAAAACTTTAAAAAAACTTAAAATATTGTAAATTGAAGCTATAATGATGTGATATATAATGTAAAAATATTCGAGATGTACGTAAGTTAAGCCGAACACACCTTGATGGAGTGTGCATGGGTTTTAATTGATGGATATAAGAAAAAAACAAAAGGGTGTTGTGGTGGAAATAAAAGAGTGGTTAGACAAGTCCAATGTGTTGGTTCATTAATGGAGTTTTCTTTTTTTTTTTTGGGTTAAATTGTGAAATGGGTAAATTCAAAAGGCTGTAGAAAAAGTTTTGTTTTGATTGTCAGACTGTTCTATTGTCATCGATATTCAACAGCAGAGGCTCAGGCTACTCATCTTAGCCTCTTCTGCCATTATTGTGTTCTAAAAGTTTGCTGATTAAGACCCCAAATTAAATTCCCACTTTTTTTCCTCTTAATTTTCAATCACTTTCTCTTCTCCTCTTTCTTTCTCTATCATTACTATTTAGGGCAATGTTTAATTTTACTCTTCCAAAGTACATATCCGCCTCCAATCTAATGCTTTTATATATATATATATATATATATATTTGTTTTTTGTTTCCTTAGAAAGGCATCCATTGATTTGGATATCTTCTTGATACAATAATTGAAATTTTGATGCACCTTATGAATATAAGGATCCTCAGATTCAAAATATGTCCCCTAAAATAGTTTTATCTATAGTAGTCATTAACTTAGTAATAATTTTTTTTGATATTTCATGTGTAATAGGTCAGATTATGTATTCTGTGACACTAGTTGAGATGTGAGTACACGGTATATACAAATAAATTTAGATTTTTCCTTTTTTTTGCCTTTTTTTAATTTACCATATCTTAAATTGAATTTTACTTTCTTTCCTTAATTTTTTTTTTCTAATATCTATTTGAATTTGATAGACTTGATATAAATATAAAGTTTTATTTAGAGAACTTAATTGACAATGAGACAAACCTCTTATAAATGTTTGTTAGTTTTTCCAACTCAAGAATTTGAAGTTATGATACTAATAAAAGAAGTAATGTAAATTGTTCAACTAATTAAATTTCAAGTTGAATAAACCACAATAGGGTTATAGGGTGTGCAATTATTGCAGGGTTGGATACTTTTTTTTCCTTGTAATTTGTGATATTGAAAGTGAAATAAATTGAATCTTAATTTCGTAGGTATCAAATTGGTTCATTAATGCAAGAGTTCGGTTGTGGAAACCCATGGTGGAAGAGATGTACCAACAAGAGTCCAAAGATGAAGATGATGATGATGATAACTCCGACGAAGACAGAGAAAAAACCAACCCATTTTCACAAACTCCGCCGCCTTCCTCCGCCGCATCCCCGCCGTCCTCCGCCACTCCGCCACCTAAAAGACTCAACCAACCCACCGAGAACGACCCCTCAAATCCAAATCCAAGGCACCAGCAATATTCCTCCTCCTCCGCCGCCGCCGTAACGCAGGCGGCGCACGGCTTTCCGGGCACGCACTATGACTCAGAGCTGCAGGACACGTGTCGGCGTGTCAGCGTTCTCGCTGCACCTGATCAGCAATTGGGGACCACAAGCGGGGCTGCCACGTCTGACGTAGCGGGGCCCACCAGACTCATAAGGTACGGGACCACCGCCGGTGACGTGTCGCTCACATTAGGTTTACGCCACGCCGGAAATATCTCCGATAGCAATGCTTCTTTCTCCCTCAGATCGGAGTTTGGAGGCTGTTAAATTTCTGAAACTCCATCATATATAATTTAATATATAGACATAGTTTAAAACACCAATTTTCCCTTTTTTTTTCCTTTTTTTTTTCTCTCATATATATTTAAGAAAAACATGTGAAGAATAATCATTTTTCATTTTCTGAGTTTATCATTTATTTTTTAAGCTTCCCCAATTCAGCCATTTTATTAAGGAATTTCAAATGGTGCATATATCAATTGAATATATGTTTGTAATTATCTCTCTACTTTCTTTTTTTTTTTTTTATGTATATATAATGGTTTGGTTTACATTACACAATTAAATCCTTATTTAACTAAAACATTAAATAAATGGTTAAAATGGAAGGTTGTTGAGAAATAGTAGTGATATGGTTGGCTTAGAAATGAAAACACTAAAATTTCAAGCAACAATAACCCTTCACCAATTTAACTACACAATTGTGAGAGTGTTGTTGCTTTCCATTTGAGAAAACACCTATAACCACCTGAATATAACATTTTTTGGTATAAAATGTTTTACCCTCCTTCTTTCTCCATCAACCAAACACCCAACTTCACTTTCTTTTTTAACCTTACTCTAAATATATATATATATATATATATATTTCCTTTGCTTTCCTATGCCAAAGCCTTTTGCTTTTTTTTTTTTTTTTTTTTTTAAATCGGGAAATTATCGGAGCTTCGCTGCTCTATACAGCATCACTAACCTATTCCTAAATTGTGGCACTATGATACTTTGGAGGGAATTCTAATTTAAACTTTTTCCAACAACCTCGAACCAACGATCTCTCAAGGAAGCATGCCTTGAAGTCCTTAAATCTTTTGCTTTCTCATTATCTTTTTTACACACATTTTTTCCAAACTAAACTACTATTTATTTTTAGATGATGGATGATTTGAATCCATAATCTTTCGGTTACTTGTTCATGTAAAATCACTTATAGTATTTTTTAACGACTATTGAAACCAATTGAATAAAGGTTTAAATGTGATAATGTATTTCAATTTCCTTAAAGATTGGAGAGGCATCAAATATCTTATTAATCAGAGGTAGCATTTTGGTATATTAAAAATGGGAATGCACTATCAACAAGAGTATAATTTTGGTATAAAATATTTATCTTCATTAAAAGGTTAAAAGTTAGTGTACCTGTCGTATATATTAAAAATAATATGTTGAATAATTTTTTTTTTTTTTTTTGAAATTACAACAAAGATTTGAATCTAATACCTCCTAATCATAAGTGTACATTAACCGGTGATCATCTGTTCTTGTTGACATAATATGTTGAATAATTAGATGCGAAATAAAACACATCATTCAATATTGAAGTTTTTTTTACAAGAGCAGTAGACACCCTTAATTCAAATTATTCTTATGGTTGAACTATAAAAAACATTTAGAAGAATTTATGACGACAAAGAAATAAATAGAATTAAAATTTTGGAGACTTGTATTGATTTTTTAAAAGTTTAGGACAAGAGGAACGAATTATTATATTGTAGGGATCGGATAAAATATGTCATTCAACATCAAAGTTATTTATTGTCTTTGTTTCCTACAAAGTTTTATGTGGATGGAAATTGGCCCAATATTAACTGCACATTAATTAAAAAAAGAAAGCAACTTATTTTCAATCAGTCTAGAGACAAAGGTGGTCCTTGTACCTGTTATGTTTTTTTATGGATGGAAACAAAATTTAAAAGAAAAGTGAATGTAGAAACATGAGTGTTACCAAACGGGTCCTAAATAACAACTTTTTTTTGACATAAGAGATAATCCAAGTAATTTGGTTTCAAGGTATTCTTATTGATTTTGGAGAAAACTTCATTTTTGATCCCCTATCTTCGGGGGTCTTTAATTATGTTTCAAAATTCAACACTTTTACTCTTGATATTTCAATAATTCTCAATTTTAGTGATTGAGATAACGGAACTATTTAACGGAATATTGACTAAGATGATAACTAAATTAAATTGTTTTAAAAAAATATGGGATAATTAGTTATATTTGTTTTTAAATTTATTTTTAGAAGATAAAAGGTTACATTTTTTTATAGTAATTTTATTTTATCTAAAAATATAATTAAGATTGAGGTAATTTGTCTTTTCAATTTTTTTTATAATTACTCTTTTTTTAAGTCAATTAAACACAATAATTAAACATCATTGATTTATTAAATTTTAAAATTAATTTAGATATCATCGTAGTCAATATTTCCTTAAATCACTAACGGTTCCGTTATCTCATTGACTAAAATTGAGAATTATTGAAATATCAAGGATAAAAATATTGAATTTTGAAACATATGGATCAAAGTGAAATTTCAGGCAAAAGGTATGACCAAAAAAGAAGTTTTCTCTTGATTATACTTTGCTTGTTTAGATAAAGCTTTTAACCATTTGTTTTCCATTGAACTTCGTAATTAATTTGATTGCGTGGTTTGAGAGGATATTTTTTTATTCATAAATATTCGAATAAACTTACGTACATTTTGACTATTTTTATCCAATTTCGTTTGACCTTAATTATGAACAAAAACTTAAAATGCGAGCCAAGTAATTTATCAAATCTAATTGCTAATGATAAATTTCACTCATTCAAAATATATATATATATATATATATTTAAACAATTCATATATATTATATTAGTTATAACTTATTTAAATTCAACTATGAATTGAATTGAATAATGTACGGTCATGGGTTAGTGTCGTATTAGCTTGATTGAATTGTTATAATTTAATTCAACTTCAAGTTTGATTTTTAAATTGGTATTTGAGTTGAATCATATAACTTAAGGCAATATCACTATTCATTATTAATCATCACCCAACCAATTAGTTGTTTTCTTTAACATGTCATAATGAGAAACAAACAAGCAAAGAAAGACCATGAAAATTTGAATGAGAAAAGAAAAGGTGGGTGGTTTTATTAATTTATTTGTAATATTTATTTGTAGGGTATGTGTGTTTATTTAATGCCTAAAATTGAAGGGTTGGTCTCAATTGAATATGAAGATAATGTGAAAATAAATGTTGGTCTCTGGCATGGAGGGACCCTTCCAATGGGCTGTCTTTGTTATAAAGAAACGTGGGCCGATAATTGTGGATGTTGAGGCCCATAACCCACAACCAACCCCCAAAAAATAATCATAACCTCAATGCTTTATTTGTCTTTCTGTTTTACCTATATTCATAAATGACAAGATACAAAATGAAAAATCATTATAATGAATAAATAATTAATAATCATAAAATGGGGGAAATTTATTTATTTATATTATTTTTTTCAAATATATTAAAGAAGGCCCGGCCCGTCCATCCCTTGGGTTGGGCCCACGTTAATTTGCCGTTTTAAGGTTATGGGCAAGTGGCCCTCAATGGATTAAAAAAAAATCTTCTATTTTAATTTAAAAAATATTCTTTTCTCTCAAATTAAATATCATAATTGGTACTAAAAAAAAATAAATAATAATAATCACAATTATGTTTTTTTTTTTTTTTTTTGTGATCATCAATATTTTGGAGAAGGAAGGATTTTTTCGGGTAACCTCGTGATCATTAGCTTAATCCCAAATTGCGTTAATAAATCATTTTTCTTTACTTTTTATCTTTTTAAAAATAGTTGAAGTTGAGAGTTTAAATTCATGACATCTTAATCATTTGATATATATTTAGTTTTATATTTTTAAACATATTATCGATTAAGTGTATGGATTAAGCAAATTGTTCGGGTACAAAAGTTTATTTTTTCATCTCTCATGAATCAAAAGGAAAAAAAAAAAGAAGTGAACTTTCCTCTTTAAGCATTGTTACGTAGTTCTATTTCTATTTTGTCTGATATAACTATTTATGTTATGTTGATTGTTGATAGACTTTTTATACATTTATCACGATCATGTCTATCCATAATAATTAATTTTAATGTTTTTTGTTAAAGGTCTTAAAATTTTTATTAATGTTAATATTTGTATTATTGTTATACTTTTTTTTAAAGGTATCTGGTTAATAGATTTAATAGCAAATAACTTCTTTTAGTATAAGATGGGAAAGAGAAATTATAAATAATGATTTCAAGGATCACCAAACCCGATAACCAATCACGTCACATTCGGTTAATAGCAAATAGTTAAACCAAGCAAATAACTACTAGTTGAAAATGTAATGCCCCCACATTAATTTTAATTCTAATACTTTTAAAAAAATATTTTATCTACTATAATTTATGTATAGATTCAAGTTAAAATATGATTTTGGTCCTACAGATTTTGTTCTATTTTGGTCCTTAATCATTTATTTTTAAATATTCAAAATAACAGGTAATTTTAAATATGCATTAAAACGAAGTTATTTTCTCCAGGTTTTTGGCAACAACTCTTCTATAAAAACCTACATCTATACAAACTATTACAAAAATCAAGTTTTTATTTAAATGTCTAATGAAAGAAAACATTTTCAGTTTCAAGATTACTCTAAAAATGACTGATATGAGAAGATTACCCAGGATGTACAAATTAGCAATGATAAGATGAGATTGATTAAAATGCACAAAAACAAAATCAGAAACCCTAAAAGAAGGATTGAATTATATTACTCAATAAAGCTTACCCAACTACTCGATAATTATTAAATCCACAATTTTAAAAAATAATCTAGTACATATTATACATATATTAATAAGTATTGTTGTATAATATTTATAATAATGATGTTAATAGTCGTCAGATATGAAATACTAATATTTCCTTCATCATATTAAAAAAAGTATAAGAAAAATTGACCTACGACGAAACTGCCTGTGCAGGCTATAATTTTCTAAATAGTTTAGTCTATTATAAAGAGTTTTGCAACAACAAAATCATAGAAGCAACGGCCTCACCAAATTTATAGCAGAAATATAAATAGTCTCAACATCTACGTTACTCATAATAACTTAAAGCGCGAAAATTAAACAAAAATAGTCTTAAAATCATCACTGCAATACTAAAAATCTTAAGCCGTAACTGCTGATTGGCTGGCAAGCCTCTTCCTGGCCTCTTCAATGATGGATAGCTTAATACCCTTGCCCTTGGGAAGAGATACCCATGGCTTCGTTCCCTTTCCAATTGTGAAGACGTTGCCCAGACGAGTGGCGAATTCGTGCCCGGTTGAATCCTGGATGTGAATAGTCTCGAAGCTTCCCTTGTGCTTCTCCCTGTTCTTGATTACTCCAACTCGTCCACGATTTCTACCACCAGTGACCATGACAACATTTCCAACATCAAACTTGATGAAGTCAGCAATCTTGTTCGAGTCGAGGTCCAGCTTGATGGTGTCGTTTGCCTTGATCAGGGGGTCAGGGTAACGGATTGTGCGTCCGTCATAAGTGTTCAGATACGGGATTCCCTTTTGTCCAAACTGGACTGAGCGAACTTTGCAAAGCTTATACTGCAAAAATAATATAAACAAGTCTTAACAAATCATCTAGTTATCATGACATGGACAACAACTGAACTTGCTCCGTGGGAGGATTAGGGTATTAATTTTCTAAATGAAATCTCATATGCCAAATAAAGAACACAGAATGTATTTAAAACATATCAAAGCTTGATATGAAAAAAAAAGTAGCTACCTTCGACTCTTCATCCCTGACTGAGTGGAGACGGAAACGACCCTTGGTATCATAAAGAAGACGGAAATTCTCATTTGTTTTGGGAATCGACACAACATCTAAAACAAAAGGCAAGACATGGTTAAATTGTATATAAAAATAATATTCGGTATAAATTATGCAACAACGAGACAAAGCAGTTCAAGCAGTACCATTTTTAAGAATATGACAGCCATACAATTACATTTAAATCATTGAAAACAGATAATTAACCAGGATATTGTTTGAAATATTGTTTTCAAATGGTAATTGGGATAATGAAGTTCAAATTTTCCATTCTATTTGGCTCAGACAATACTTATTGTGACATAGAGGCTGATAAATAATTCTTTGGATTTTAATAAAGTACGGAAAGAGTGAGATGTAAAGAAATGAAGAAAACTATGAGCTAAACGACCATACAGATCATATACGAAGCGATTCAAGTAAACACTCATTGATAGTAGCTACTAGGATAGGAGGTTGAGGATGAGCACTGGAACCAAAAGAAGACGATGTCAATATATACTTAATCGGAATACAATGCTCATGTGAAAGCATTAAAGAAACATTAGAACTCCATGCCTCCTCTAATTCAGTTCATAATAAAAACCAACAGCCAATTCCCCCAAAAAAAAAAACTTAGACAAGCTATTCTAAGAACTGAGAAATAGTGGGACTTTTGAAAAATAGTCAATTATTACTGAAACTAAGGAAATCATGTAAATAGCATAAATTGGAGATCAGCATACCCATGAAACCAGCAGGATAGGTCTTATCTGTCCTAACCTTCCCATCGACCGACACATGCCTTTGCATCAAGATTGCAATGACCTCACGGTATGTGAGAGCATACTTCAATCTGTTTCGCAAAATCAGGATCAATGGGAGGCATTCCCTTGACTTATGAGGTCCAGATGACGGTTTGGGGGCCTACAAAAGAATAAAAAAAACTTAAAGCAAAATGTCGAAAACCAGTAATGCATAGCTATTAGTTTCAAAGAAAAAGTAAACTGAAAAAGGAAACAAGAGATTTCACTCACAAATGCACCGCCAAGTTTGTCGAGCATCCAATGCTTAGGCGCATTGAGCCTCTTCAAATGCTTCTTCAATCCTCTAGCCTGTCAAAGCCATAGGTGTGTCAATTTCACAGACAAAGTCATCGATTAATAATGCCAAAAAGAAAGTAAAACAAAAATACAGGGATTGCAGGGCGATCAAACTAATTATGCCTTTAAGCACTAATAAATAATCACTTAAATCAAAGGATAGATTTTTTAGTGGAAAAATGAAATAGTCTCGTCGAAAAATAAAAATCTCACCAAAAAGAACAAAAACATAAACTAATATGAACAACATAAACCTAGGGGAAATCAATTGAGTGGAAAAAATTGCAAATGCGGAATGAATTAGCCGATTTTCTCACAATACTTACAGTTACATAAACAGAATCTATCAAAAATCACAATCTAACAAATCAACAGGCTTACAGTGGTCTAGAACTCAACAAACATAGCAAAAACAAAATCCAAATCCAAATCCAAATGTAAGGAACAATATAGAACGTCAATAAATAAATCTTCAAATTAAGAAGAAAAGAGTTTGTAGATAGAACTGCTAACCATGATTTCAACGGAAAGTTCGACGGAACTGCCGCCGGCGACTGGGAAGGGTAGAGCTAGGGCTTCGAGGCGAACAAGAGAGTTGGCTTTAGGGTTTGTAAAATGTTATATAAAACAGAGAAATGGAGGTTATTAAAGAGACAGGAACTGAAATTAGGGCAACATTTTTGGCCCAAGAAATTGGTCTCCGTTTGGGCTGGGCTTTTTATGTGAATTAATGGACATGTTTTTGGGCTTATGGGCTTACGGCTGGACCGAATAAATGAAAAGTAACGGCTCTACTACTAATAATAATAATAACAATTATATTTTGGGGTTGTTACATGAATATAACAAATTGATAAAATATTTACAAAATTAAGTAAATTTGAAAAAATTTAACAACCATAGCTAAATATACCGTGTAAAATAATCTTTTTTAAACTGAATAACTAATAATACAGTATGATAAGTATTATTTATATTATATATTTAATGTTATATATTTTCAAATTTGTCTAGATTTATAATTATTTTGTATTATTTTATAAAATTTGACTATCCAAAATAATTTCCCTAATACTTTTACACACTGTTTAGTTGAAAAAAAAAAAGATTCAAACTCAGAAACAACGGCACACCGCTGAAACTATTGTTTTTTGGGCTATTTTTCAGGTTATAAAAAATGGTATTTTACAAGACAACTAAAAATATTTGTGAATGTGGTCTGCATTTTAACTTTTCTTTTTGTAAGATTAACCAAAAAGGACGATAACTTGATGGTTATATTCTTTAGTGGTAGTTTAATTCAATATCATGACCACAGATTTATTATTTTAGTAAACTTAGTTGAAGAAAATCACAAACTCCACGTAAAAGATACGGTTAAAAATTAAATGAGTATTGAGGGCCAAATACCAATTTGTATGATGGACAATAGTAGTATTGATTTTAATGACATTAATTTATGTTTTTTAAATATAAATTGGATGAAAATATCACAAATCCTATATAAATAATATTATTGAGATTAGTCGGTGATTTGTGTTCCACTATATAATTTGATATTCTCCACTATCTTTCTTGGCGCAGAGGGAATGAAGCAAATTGCAATGTCGTTTCTTCTTCTTCTTCTTCTAGTTTTCTTAATCCTGTTCACTGGTTCTTCAGCTGAAGAATCCCCCTTCAACATCAAGCAACGTCTCTCCACCGTTACCAGGTTCTCTCAATCATCCTTTCTCATTCTTTTCCCTGATTTTCCGCTGTTAAATCGCTTCATTTTCAATAGGATTCAAGTATTGATGTGAATTACTGGGGATTTAGGTTCAGCTTGATCTTGATCTTGACGTGTTTGTTTGTTTCAAATCAAACATTGCTATGATTAAGATTCAGCTTCGTTTTTTTCCTTCTCCTTTATTGTTTTTTGTAACCGATTCTAGGTTTATGGAATTAGATTCTAGAATGGCACAATGCAATTGAGATCATTTTAAATTATGCTGCAAGATCATGTTTAATTATGTGTGAGTCAGCTTCTCGACGGGGCAACTCTAAACCCTACAAAATTTGGATGTCAAGGAAATTAATTTATAGGCGTATGATGACTATCATGGACCATGAACCCATCATCTCTTAGTTCTCTAAGGTCCTCTTGATCATTAGGCTACTCCATGATCGTTCTCGATGATTTAATGGTTGTTTTGGTACTACAAAACTTGATCATTATTTGACGCTTTTGACCCTTTGATGTTTTTACTATTGAATTTTGGTCTTTCCAGATTGGACGTTTTAAAGAAATATGTTTACTATATAAACTTAGGCTCTCTATATATTATTTATTTATGAATTTAAATTTATTTGTTGAGTCTCGCATCATTTAAGTCTTTCTTCTTGTTGTTTTGCCTTGGGGTGTGCTTTGCACTTTGAAAGGCTGCACGAGGGTTCTCCAGGATATAACTTTTCAAATATATAAGAAAAGAAAAAAGTTATTGTTTCAAAGGCAATGCCCTATCTTCTCCATGGTAGCGTGATTCAGTTCTCAATAGTTTTGAAGTGCAAAGTCACAGATAAAAAAGGTTACTTCTAATCTCGATATTTCTTGACAGGTATGGTGCTGCGAAAAATGGTATTGATAGTAAATATGCTCCTGCTCCTGATGGATGTGTTCCTATTCATTTAAATCTTGTGGTAAGTTTGCATATTGAAATTGTTTGTTTCCAATAACTATTTTGCTAATTATCAGAACATAAAAGCATTACGGGGAAATAAAAGATTTATATTTCATATTTTTTTTGGAGAGATTATGAATGATTAGGATGCACCCACTGAGATTGATTTTTCATTTATGTGCCTTATCTGAGTTATCATTAGACTCCACAGTTTGCTATTTGGTTGATACGTATTAAGTTGCTTGTATGAGTTTAGACTGGAAATGATACCTTAATAATCACAAATTTAGGGGAAATATGCGAGATTCTGCCATGGATTCTAGCAGAACTTATGTCTTGTGGTGCTTATGATGTGAATCTATGAATACTTAATTACATCTCAGGATTCTAGAAAGTTTATTTGCAAATTGTGTTCTTGATTTCTAATAACAAGACTTGGTTAGGCTCAACTGTTATTCGTTGAATGCTAGAAGTTCCAAATAAATGATAGATTAGACTTAAATGTGTTATACGCATCCGGTGTATAATCTTGAGTTGGCCTAGTGGTCAAATAAGGACTTTTGGAATCTATAGGTTATAGTTCAATCCATGGTGACCACCTACCTAAGAATTAATTTTCTATAAGTGTCATTGACATCCATATGTTGTAGGATTAGACGGTATGTCCCATGAGAGTAGTTGAAGTATGTGTTAGCTGATCTAGACACTCACGGATATGTAAAAAAAAAAAAAATGATTAGACTTAATTGTTATACTTTGAAAGCTAAAAATTCACAATAAATGAATAGATTAAACTTAAATGTGTCATCACTTTCTATTAATAAGACTTGATTAGACTTACTACAATTCTGTGAAAGCTAAAAATTGCTAGTAAAGGAATTGATTTAATAGTTTGTTTTTTCTCAGGCTAGGCATGGAACTCGTGCTCCAACCAATAAACGGATCAAAGAGTTAAACAACTTGGAAAATCAATTAGAAAATCTCATAAGAGCTGCTGTAGAAAATGACTTGTCTCTGGATAAAGTTCCTTCCTGGTTGAAGGAATGGAAATCTCCTTGGAGAAGAAAAGTGAAGGGTGGAGAATTAATTCCTAAAGGAGAAGAGGAATTGTATGATCTTGGAGTCCGAACAAGAAAAATGTTTTCTGACTTGTTTAGTGATGATTATCACCCAGAAGTATATACAATTAAAGCAACTCAGGTTATTTCTTCTTCTAGCATTCTGTGTTGTGTACCTCTTATTATTAATTGTTACAAATTAATTATTGTTGGATGGGAAAGATTTAGACTTGGAGTTTCGTTTATTTTTAGAACTAGAATCTGTATGATGATGATCCTTTCTTGTTAATTAATTAGGTTCCTCGAGCATCAGCTAGTGCTGTGGCATTTGGTATGGGGCTATTAAGTGAGAGAGGAAGCCTTGGATCAGATCGTCATCGAGCTTTTTCTGTCATCAGTGAGAATCGTGCTAGTGACATGACCCTTAGGTTTTATGGTTGCTGTCAGAGATATGAGGTGATTATGAATTCTTAAATTATCTTTTGATTTTTATCGTCTATATTACCCAAAATTTTATTGCATATTATTATTTTCTTTTAAATTATGTTCTTGTTTTCTCTTTTGCACATTTGTTGGTTTTGCACATTTGTTAGTATCTATCAGGTTGTGCATGATTGAAGCACCCATACCCTCTTGAACATGCTTTAAAATGTTATTTTTTTAACACGTTTTAAAATGTTAATTTTCAGTAGTATTTCTACATGTCGGGTGTTTAAAACTTGTGAGTTTGTGATCTGATGCAGGATTATAGGAAGAACCAGGAACCTGCCGTTGACAAACTCAAAGAACCTGTACTTGATGATATAACAAGGTCACTCAATGGACGTTATGGTCTAAATTTTACCCGGCAGCACATTTCATCTCTTTGGTTTCTCTGTAAGCAGGTGATTCTTCGTTCATATACTTACATGCCGACGTCCCATGTAAAATATTCAAGGTTCAAGAATACTTAAAATGTAAAATGAAACTTTACCGTCATTGTTTTACATTGGCCTACGTACTTAAAAAGGAACAAAAAAATCTTTTGCACAACTATGGTATTGACAATGGGTTAAATTTTCACTTACTATCGGTCAAGAAATATCGGACCTTCCATTCTCTCCCCTGGCATAATAAAGAAATGTTGAGTCTTCGTTATTTATTTATTTTAATGTAATACATTTTAAGAAAACTGTATTGGATGGTCTCTTCTCACAAAATAATTATTAATGTAGTCAAATTTTTAAGAGCAATTGGGTAAACTTGAAAACCACACATTTTTACTTTAACTTTTCACTTTCCATCAATCAAAGCCATTTTTTTTAAAGTAAAAATGTGTGGCTCTAAGGGTGGGTAAGTATTTCCACCCTTACCCAAGTATTGCTCAATTTTAAAATATTTGCATTCATAGTCATTATTATTATTATTATTTTGAGATCTGCATCCATAGTCATTAATACATTATAATATTGTATTATAAATACTCATTAATGCAGTATTACAAGAAAATAGGTGACAATACTCACTAATATCAATGACTATATTTGCAAAAAAAAAATTAAAGTGACCATATTTTTTTGTTTGTTTTACTCTAATGTTATTTTTTCAATTTTCATTCTCTTTTATCATCTGCAGGAGGCATCCTTATTGGACATAACGGATCAAGCTTGTGGTCTGTTCAGCCCTTCTGAGGTACTTGGATCATCATCTTATCTTACTGATTATTATTTTCTGTCATGTCAATGGTAGGAATTGGTTTCAAATGTATTTAAAAGATGCTCATACTTTATGGTTCAAGTACAGTTTATTACTTCTCATCTCATGATTACATTCATAGCTAAGATTAAGCTTTATTAAAAGGGATAGAAAACCTATTATGTAGACTTTATATGAATCTGAAAGGCTTCAGTTTGCCTGAACTTTAGTTGGAGAGAGATACAATATTCAAAAGAATAGCTGAGAGGAAAGAGATGGAGTGAGATGTTTTTAATGTCGCTTAATTACTTTAAACCTACATCCATGGACCACCTAGGAAATGGAATTCACTCAATTATTCACAACACCATTAAATGTTGATTTAGGCTAATTAATAAAAAGAACTTGTTTTTACTTTCTTAGCCGTATTTTCTTATGTTTTTTATTGTCCCTCCCTCCCTTTGGATGAATGTGTCCATGCACAAGTTCTTGTGCAGTTGTGTGTCAATCTTATGGATTTTCTTGGATTGTTTAGACTTCTCTCAAGAGAGATTAAATTTAAATAAATATCTTTTTCTTGTATGCTCAGGTTGCTTTGTTGGAGTGGACGGATGATGTTGAAGTTTTTATATTGAAGGGTTATGGTAATTCATTAAACTACAAAATGGGAGTTCCTTTGTTGGAAGATATTGTTCAATCCATGGAGCAAGCTATCAAGGCTGAAGAAGGTACACACACGGCTGCTGATTTTTATTTTCTTGGTTAATTTGATTTGTTGAATTGGGTTAAATCACCGATCAACCCAAAAGTTTAAGCTAAGCTATCTGCTTACTGGTTCTAAGTTTTTCATGTTCTTTGAATCTTTACTAATTGGTAGAAAAGCAAGTTCTTGGAAGTTATGAGAAGGCTAGACTTCGTTTTGCTCATGCTGAAACTGTACTTCCATTCACATGTTTGCTCGGGCTTTTTCTTGAAGGACATGGTTAGTGCTTTTAGTCAACCGCGAGCATTTCTCCC
>JBBMEF010000003.1:953492-981745 GCA_037832685.1 Sicyos baderoa | reverse complement strand
TTGCTATATTTGCAATATTTTTAAAAAGTTGCTATAATTCTAATGCAGACTAGGAAATTTGTCATACAGCACAAATTCCCTAAATATATTTGGAATTTATTTATTCATTACCAATAATAATTTTAAAGAGATTTAAACACACGATTTATTAATCTATGAGTATAGATTGATGCTGCTACTACTCTGTTGACAACATCAGATGACTTTTTCATCATATTTCCATTGAGATTTTATAATATAACATATAATTTACACGATTATAGATGCAATAACTTTTTATCATTTTTAAATCGAAAATCTAACATTTGAAATTATTAAAAGATAATATAATTTTTTAAATCATAAAACAAAATCTTGACAATTTTAAAGATTGAGTAATAAAACAAAAAAAAAAAACAAAATTTAATGCAGTTGAAACAATGAACTATATTATTTCAAAAAGTAAATAACTATTATATATTCAAAGCATAATAAATAGTTATTGTTATTATTTTTTTTATTATTATCCTCCATAATATCAACATTATCTCTTTGGTAAAACTAAGAAGATCTAAAAAAGGAAAAAGAAAATTATCTGAAGAAATTACAGTTGGACAAGGAGAAAAAGAAACTTTATTTTTTTCAAGTAGGAATAGGATTATTTGACCCTTTTTATTTTAGAGTTTGGATTTTGAGAAACTCTATTTATATATCCAAAGTATAATTAAATTTTAAGCAGAAACAAAGTCTCGAAAAGTTACGGCTATATTTCGAAAAGGTCAAAATTACAAAACTCCATTTATATTATTATGTTAATTATTTTAGTTATTAATTACCTTCATTTAAATGCAACCTTCCAATGGCTTTGTATTTGAGGTCTTTATCCTTTGATATTCATGTTCTTTTACTAATTAGTAGTGTTTTTATGATTAGTATTTTTAAATTACACGCAAATTGTGAAAATTGTATCGACAATTGTTTTTCTTTGTCATCCAGTGATTAAAAGTGTTTTAAGAAATCAAAATATTGCGAGTTAAATTTATAGCAATCACTTAACCAAAAATTAATTTTATATAATTTTTTTTTGACATTTAAATATTGTAAAATCAGTTGGCATCTACGAATGGAAAAAAAGGTTTTAACATAGCATTAGATCATATAGCATATAAGTGTCTATGATTAAATCATGAGTTTAAATCTCATATTATATTATTTGAATTGTTACTTATTTAATTGAAGCTATATTGCTAACGTACTTTAATTATCAGACTAAATTAATTGTCAACGAAATATCCAAATTATAGCACAATTTAATTTGACATTACATTTTATATTTCGAGTTAATTTTTTTTGGTAACTTTTCATTATTGTTGTTCTTTTCTCATCTTTTAATTCTCCAAAATCCAACTATTGTTAAATAACAAATATCTTCAAATTTTATCAAATTCGTTGCGCTCTTGCATTTTGTGCAGTCCACTTTTTTTTTTTTTTTTTTTTTTTATGCAAAATATTATTCATTTTGGTAGTTTTTGTTTGAAAAAATGTAATTCAAATCTTAACTTTAAAAGTGGATATGATCGGATTCTTTTTTTACAACCCGGTATGATATTCACAAAATTTTTAGTCACACATATATATTTCGTGTATACACAGCTTCTATCTCATAATCAATTGGTGTAAAATGCGTAACGTCTCATCTATTTCATTAGACTTAATTTCAAAAAAGTTAAAATCTAAAAATACTTGCGTATGTTTAAATAATTAAAAATAAGTCAAGAAGTGCATGAATTGATAAATAAATAGTTTGTGAATTTAAATCCCTTTTTTAAAATGTTGTTGAAAAAATAATAATAATAAAGAAAGAAGAAAATCTGCATTTTGTAATGTGGGTAGGATTAAAATTTATTTGAATAATAGTTATATAAGTGTATGTCTATGATTAAGATATTATAAGTTCTGATTGAACTAAAAAATCAAATTTACTTTTAATAAGTTGGTGTTTTTTTTCTTTTTTTTCTTCTTAATGTAGACATATTTGAATTCAAAGCAGACAATGGATTCACAAGCGGTAGAAAGTGCAAAGGTTTGTAAGCAAAAGAAATGGGCAGAAGCAGATGCTGCATTTCT
Organism: Sicyos baderoa; assembly: GCA_037832685.1. Lineage (NCBI taxonomy): Eukaryota > Viridiplantae > Streptophyta > Magnoliopsida > Cucurbitales > Cucurbitaceae > Sicyos > Sicyos baderoa. The sequence continues at coordinate 979,639 of JBBMEF010000003.1, read as the reverse complement.
TCGAAGGCTAATTAGCCTTAACAATAACATGATTACAGAGAAACCTTCGACTTCTTCGTTTTTCGGGTTCGAAACGTATCGAAGCAATGAGATTATTAACTATCCAAGGCAAAGGTTTTTGAGAAGCTACAAGTTTAGTGTAGAGACGAAGCGTAAAGCAACCCGGTTCGAGAAGGTAAAGAAGTGGTTGAACTGGAAATGATCAAGAGAAACATCAAGAATTGAACTCAGCACCTTAGTCGTGTTCTTTTTGACCATTTATGCCACCGAAGAGTGATCTTTGACCATTCAAACCATTCATGTCCATTTATTACATAACATATAAAAACCAAACCAAAAACAGTCCACTTGTTCTGTAATTTTTCCAAAAAGAAAAAAGAAAAATTGTATTCAATATGGTTTTTTCATAAAAATAAATAATTTTTAATATTTATATGTATAATCATTAATATTAATATTCTATTATAATATTCATTATTGTATTATATTATTAATATCATTAATTATAATTGTCAATTTTTAAAAATTACCATATATTAATTTGCTCAAAAAATTATAGAGCGTTGCCAATAGAGTAATAACTCAATCGATATTAATGTTCACCTAACTCTTTAGAGGTCTTGGTTCGAGTCTTCCCCTTCTCAGTTGTTGTGATCTCAAAAAAAAAAAAAAAAATTATAGAGCGCTAGTAAGTGGGCCAAACCCAAATAGATCTATACAAAAAACCCAAAATGGATACATATTCTGGACCCACCACCACAACAAGGCTGCAAAATACTCTTTTCAAAAAAAAAACAAAACATCTCTCTTGTGTTTGTTTTGTTACCTCTAAAGAAAGGTTAGGGGACCACATTTCCCATGTGGCGTGCCACGTGGACCATCAAGATTCCCCCTCTTCAAAGGACCACCTTCATAACCTAGCAAGCTACTAGCTACACATATTTTTTTAATAGAAATTTGAGAAAGGGAGATTACAAATACCGATTCCAGATTCTGGAGTAAAAATAGATTAATATCAAACTAGATAATCAATCGCGTCACCGACTCATATGTTAGTAACTACACATATAATATAATAAATGATATATAAAAGTGTCCTGTTCCTAATCTCTCTCTTTTTCCCTTTATATTTGTTTCACTAATATTGTCTTTGCCTTTCAATTATTTCAATGCGCCGTCATTTTCTTCTTTAGGGCCACAAATTTAAAGCCCTCCCCATTTCTCCCCTAATGTCTTTGATTTCAACCATACCCTTATTTGAAAGCTATTAATTCATTGATGGATGAATTAAGTATAGAATAGGGAAAAAAGATGTGAAGTTTTGAGTGGAACAAGAATGAGGAATCCATAGACCATGAGAATAATGTTGGTCCCTTAGTTAACTTAGTTATTTTGGGATAACATAGAGAGGAAAGTGACCTACTTTGAGAAAGACATGGAGATGTGTTTTGAATCTCAAATTCCATGACAATCAACAAATGTTTAGACTACCAAATGGGTCAGTGGTGCATTGATTTCATTGTTTGGTTGTAAATCAGTTCAACATCAGCGTCACATGTTCGAATAAGAGAATTGATATTTGTCTTCCTCCCCTAATATGTACTAAAAATAACAAATGTTTTCGAATAAACATATGCAATTACTTACGTACCTGGTTGGTTAATAAATTGCAAAGGAGGAAAAGTTGGGAGGGTATATTCGTCAATGCATCAAACTATTTTCATTTTTTTTTTAAATGGGTATTCTCTAATAAGAGAGAAAATCAGAAATTGAAGAAGATAAAATAAATATAATGAGAAATTTTTTGTGTTAAAGCATGTGTTTTTATTATTTTTAATTGTATATAGAGATTGAAGTTTGCAGAGCTTTCCTTTTCCAGAATGCGATTTGCAGCCCTAAAAAAGAGTGGGAGTGCAAAGAAAAAGACAGATAAAATAGAAAGACAATAAAAGAAAAAAAAAGAAAAAGAAATATTAGGAACAATTGAGGAACAGCCTTTCAATTCCACACAAACGAAAATGATGTCTCATGTTCTTTGCCTCTTCTTTTCATCTCACTCCACTCTTACAGGTAAATTAAATATGCATATATAGTTTTTTTTTTTTTTGTTAAATTAATAATTATATCATAATAATTAAACTATCCCAAGAAAAAAATAACCCCATTTCATTTTTGGTTCGTTTTTTTTTATTTTTTATGGTGGCTAAAAGTTGGGATTTTTCAGAGATGTCTTGGATGATGGCTCGAAATTAAATTGTGGGTGTTGTTTGCTTTTTGTTTTTTGAAATGTTTTGGACAAAAAAATTTAATTTAATTGGGTGATTTTGCAGTGGATTGAGCAGAGGGGAATTTGAATATCAAAAGGAGAAATTGGAGAAAGAAGAAAATGAATTATTATGAGAATTTGATGGTATGGAAATCATAGCAACACGGCATCCACTTTTTGTATTTCACCATTTTTGTGCAACTCAAAGACTGATTTCAATTCCATGTCTCAACAAGACTATCATCGGGCGGCAGCGGCGGCGGCCGGCGACTTTTTCACACCTTTTTCCAATAACTTTGACCGATCCTCCCACCAGATCCGTAAGGAGAAACTCCACCTCCCGCCATCCTTTGTCGGATTTGACGACAACAACGACGACGACAACAACAACAATCTATCCGTAGGCTATGACTCTACTGGAGTCTTATCCGAAATGTTCAATTTTCCTCCACCCCCTCCGCAAACCGACTGGTACGGTACCCGGGAAGCAATCGACACAACGGACTCGGCAGTGGCCATGCAGCTTTTTCTAATGAACCCTAACCGACGCTCGCCGTCTCCACCGCCAGCGCCGGTGTCCTCAACTACTCTCCACACGCTTCTTCCAAACCCCTCGTCAAGAGGGTGTTTTGGAGAATTTTTCACATGGCCGGGAGTGGTTCCGGAGCAAGAAATCGCCGGAGATCATAATTCTTGTAATTCAAACCCTAACGAATTAGGGCGGCTTTCGTTGTCGTTATCGTCGTCGTTAGAAGCCGCAAAAAAAGCTGAGGAGTTGAGATCAATGGGTGACAGCGGGTTACTTTATCAAAACCCCCCTCACCTTCCTCAACCTATCTATGTCAACTTGTTGAGAACCTCAAAATATGTCAAAGCTGCACAAGAATTGTTGGACGAGTTTTGTAGCTTGAAGATTAACAATAATAATAACAACGACAACAACAACAAATTTAATAAATTAAACTCGGACGGCGGCCGAGCCTCGCCGTCAACACCGCCGGCTTTGTCAACAGCTGATAGGATTGAACATCAAAGGAGGAAGGTCAAACTGTTATCTATGCTTGATGAGGCAAGTAATTTTTCTCTTCTTTAACTTTTTTTTTTTTTTTTTTTTTTCTAAATAATTATTTTGAGAAATTCTACGTAAAACATTAGGCCGGTTTTTTAAAATCCAAGAAAAGCCGGCCGATGATGTTAACACTGTTTTATTGCACGACCAAGTTGGTGATTTTAAGATTTGAATAAAAGACACATTACCAAACTTCTGTTTTTATTAAAAAAATTAAAGATTTCCTTGATGCAACAAAACCTTACATTGATCCCCAAATCATGTTCCCGGGCTGTTTTCATTTATTTATTTAAATGCTATTTGCTTGTTAATTATAATTTTTCCTTTTTGTTTATTCAACCATATTTGAGGTAATGCAATGTTTAGTTACTTGGTAGTTATTTTAGTTGTTGCTTTGTAACAGACTATTAGTTATTTGGTTATTTAATCTCCTCTAATTTGTTGGTTTATTCTGTTTTGGATCATTTTTTTTTAAATAGATCAATTGGTATCAATGAAAATTAAGTATATTTTTACCTCAACTATCTCTATTTTAATATGATTTCAATAGAAAATCGAAGCTTTTTTTCGTTTAAAATTTCTCTATTCTTCTCTATGATGAATCAAGATGACACTGTAATCTCGTGATTTCTTAGTTGTAAAAGATGTTATTAAAGTTATGTTTGGTAGATTTATGCGTTTGAGAGCTTAACTAATACAAATTTGAAAAACATGACGACGGATATAATTATTAATGTCTATTTTTTGTCTTCATATTTTGGTTTAGTTGTACAAGTAATATATGATAGTGGTATTGATTTGGCTGTAGGTGGATCGAAGATACAACCACTACTGTGAGCAGATGCAAATGGTGGTGAATTCATTCGACGTCGTGATGGGGTACGGAGCAGCGATGCAATACACGGCGTTGGCCGAAAAGGCGATGTCGAGGCATTTCAGGTGTTTGAAAGACGCCATATTAGCGCAGCTGAAGCACAGGTGCGAGATGTTAGGGGAGAAAGATGATGGAAGAGGCTTAGGAATAACTAAGGGAGAGACTCCAAGGCTTAAGTTTTTGGAGAAAAGCTTGAGGCAGCAACGGACCTTCCACCAAATGGGCATGAATATGGAACAAGAAGCTTGGCGTCCCCAACGCGGCTTGCCCGAACGCTCAGTCAACACCTTGCGAGCTTGGCTCTTCGAACATTTTCTTAACCCGTGCGTATCTTTCTTCCTTTTATCTCTTTCAATCTATCTACTTAAGCTTTTTCGATTCAATCCTAACCCTTCTTCTCTAATCTAACCCTGGCTACCTTCATTCTTTATAATGTCTATCATTTCCCCTCTAATTAATATTTTAGCTATCAAATCTTTGAGCTACTTTCAGAACTTAGGGTATGATAAAGAAGTACTTAAAATAAGAATTAACGTTAAATTTTACATGATACCACCTGTACAAGGAGGATATTTAGATTACATAATGTTTCATCTCAAAACTAATAGACAATAAAAAATAGCTAACCTATTTTTTAAAATTGTGTGAAGTGTCTTCACCTTTTCCATGTGAAATTCTCAATACATCCATTCAAGTTGATGCTTTTTCAGGTTAATCATTTTTTAATTAAATACTCATTAAGGTTTCATATATAGCCTCCGATACCACATTAGATTACATGACATTCCTACCATAGAGAGGTAGAAACTATGTAACATCAACTTCTGATCTCTAATTAATATATCATTTGTTTGATCTTGTATACTAAACTTGAGGATATGAGAATCTTTTGCCTAAAACCTAAACTTGTATGTTGGGGGAAAAATTAAAGTTGGAGTAGGCAAATATTATTAGTCCATGAGAAAGAGAGAGCATTAATTATTAGTGAGTAATAATAATAGTGATGAGCAGAGAAAAAACAGTGATACACTGTCCTAGGATGTCAAAATGGTCAGCCAAAAGGTGTCGGAAAAGGCAGCTCCATTAAGAAACTCTCTCTATATAGCCATTAGCCATTAGCCAAGAGCCCTAATAAGGAAGAGTGAAAGCTGAGAGTTTTTGCAAACTTCAACAAATTCTACTTGAGAGACCCAAATTTAGATAGATTAAAAAACAAAAAACAAAAAAAAAAAAAACAATAATTGGGCTCTATTCCAAATCATTCATGCCTATCTGACTTAGATTTTGACACACCAAAAGAAAGAATCTTCAAAAGTTACAAATTTTAGATTTACAAGGATACATGATTTTCTTTTCTTTTTCTCAGGTACCCTAGTGATGCTGATAAGCATCTGTTGGCTAGGCAGACTGGTTTATCAAGAAATCAGGTCAGTACCATCATTTTTAATCACAATTATTAAACACCATCAAATCAAAATTAGATTCCTTCATAAATGCTAATGATAATATTTGTTCTTATATATAAATCATAAATTTTGTCTAAGATTAAAAGAGTTAAGCCTCATCATTTCTAAAATTAGAATTTCTTATAATTTGAATAAAAATAGAATTTAATTTTTACATTTTTCAGAAATACTAAACTTAGAGCTTATAATTTGATAGAATTTAAAAAACAATTTTTGGTTTTATTTTATTAACGAATTAAGTAATTCAAAGTTAGTTATTCATATGTAAATACAAAAAATTAAGAATTAAGTGATTAATTAAACAAAAGATCATATTATTTAGATATGATAGTGAATTTTCAAATGTTTTGATTCACTCGTGATTACTGAGTGGCAAAAATTATATTTAATTAAATTTTAATTTTTTTTAAATTATATAAACTAAATTCTAATAGTTTTTTAGTTTTTTTTTTTTTTTATATATAATAGATCAAATTTATAATTTATCTTTTATTTTTAAAAAGGTTACTTGTGGACTTTGGATTCTTTCTTCACGTACCACAAAGACAAAAATTCTGAAAATGTTTTGGATAATAAATGTGTAGCACCAAGTACACACTAGTAATAGACCTACATGCATCATGTCTCTTTTTTTTTTTCTTTTTTTTTTATTTGGGGTTATTTTCTCTCTCCAAATTCAGACAATTCAACCACACGATAGGAAAACATGATGGCAATTAATAAATTGGAGGTAAGTAAGACAAAATAGACATAGTAGTAACAAAACAAAAGAACAATTACATTTTACTATGAAAACTACCCTCTATTTCACTGTTGAGGTTATATATAATACAACTAACTAGAAGCTTTTTTTCTTCTTATAGTAAGTTGTACTTTAAAGTAAATTTGGGATAATTTTAATAAGACATTTGTAAATAAAATGTGGCATTTAAGGTTGGGATGAACCCTCAATTCAAAAACATTTTATCTTCATCAAACTCTTCATAATTACCACTTAAAACCTCTCTCTCTCTCATTTTTTTTAACTAAATACAAATTGAATAGTAAAAGCAACAGTAATTATAGAATGAAAACAAGGCAAAGTCTTACGGAAATAATAATAAAATTTTAAAAATAATAAATTCAAAAGAAAAAAGCAAAAAGTGAGAGAGAGCATATAAAAAAGGGGAAAAAGTGGAATTTTGAAAAAGAAATGAAGGGTTGTGGAAATGGAAAATTGAAATTAAAAGAGGGTTTTAAAAGTTTTTGTTTGAAGGGGTCAGACTGTTGTTGTATATTGTCATCGACATTGAGCAGACTCTTGCCTTTGGCTTCTGCCATTTTTTTTATGCTCTAAAAGTTGGCTGATTAAAACCCAAATTCATTTTCCAATTAAAAAAAAAAAAAGAAAAAAAAAGCGCTTTTACCACTCCCTCTCCCCTTTTTTTCTCTCAAATTTCAATCACTTTTTCTTCTTTTTCTTTTCTCCCTCTTTTATGTAGACTACTCTTCTAGTGCCTACCTACATGCATCCCTAGCTACCCTAAGCTTAATTTTACCACTCCATATTACATTCTCAACTATGAAAATTGATTTTTTTTTAGAAAAACTATGAAAATTGTTATTATGTAGATTGGAAATTTGTTTTCTTTTAACGTAGTTTTGACTATTAATCTATCTATTGTTATTTTTTTATAGTTCAAATACAAATAATAAAAAGACTTCCAGATTTTATAATATTTATAAGATAATTTACCATCAACAACATTTTCTACTATTATATTTATAGCACAATTTCTAAAATAATTCATTTACAGCAGATTAATTCCTATCACTCGTTGAGTTCTATTAGTGATATAACTTGATTTGGAGTTTCTACCACTAGTAGAAAATTCAAGCAGTGATAAAATGAGACTATCATTAATTAAATTCTATCACTAATATAGAAATCTACGAGTGATAGAACTTAATTTAGATTTTATGCTATAAATGGATTAGTTTTAATTTTGTGTTATAAATGGAAATATTTCACCATTTTTTTGTCATACATGCAAATAAAAAAAAATAAAATTATACAATGAAATAGTCATTACACACATAACTATTCTAGAGTTTTAGTCTTTTCGATATATGATTCTTGACAAATATAAAAAGAAATTAATTTCTTTTTCTAAGTTTGAATTATTTAAGAGTTTGAATTGTTTATTTATTTATTGTAATTGATAATTGAAATGAATGAAAATAAATTAGGTTTTAAATATTTGCAGGTGTCCAACTGGTTCATTAATGCCAGGGTTCGGTTGTGGAAACCCATGATAGAAGAGATGTACGAACAAGAAGCCAAACAAGTTGATGATAATAATAATTATAATAATAATAATAATACAAATGAAGACACAGAAACTCCACCGCCGCCTTCCTCCGCCGCGCCGCCACCGCCTAGGACAACCGATCATCCCAGCGAAAACGACCCTTCAGCCGTCTCGAAAAACCAACCAAACCCAAATTCTAAGCAACAGCGATATTCCTCCTCCGCCGCCGTAACCGAGGTGGCGCCGCCTCCGCCGATGGTGGTGGCGCACTGCTTTCCGGCCAACTACTGTGACTCAGACCTGCAGGACACGTGTCGACGTGTCAGCGTCCTCGCTGCAACTGATCAACAATTCGGGACCACAAGCGGGTCTGCCACGTCTGACATCGTGGGGCCCAGTACACTCTTACGGTTCGGGACCACTGCCGGTGACGTGTCGCTCACATTAGGTTTACGCCACGCTGGAGCTATCCCTGACAACCACCCTTCTTTTTCCGAATTTGGAGGCTGTTAAATTTCTTATATTTTTATATAATTTAATATAAACATACTTTAATCAACTAAAAATATTTTTCAGAATTTACTTAGCTTTATTAATTTTCTTTTTTCTTTCCCCAATTCAGCCATTTTACTAAGGAATTTTACATGGGGCACATATTAAATAAATAAAAAAAAATATATATATATATATATATATATATATATATATATATTTCTTTTAGTTTAATTATGATATTAAAAATGGAAAGATTCAAACTTCTTGTTTCTAAAATAACATATGATTATTGACTATAGCTTTATTTACTTTATAATAGGATAATAATTAAATATTATTATAATTATTATTATTTTAGAAAATATACTAATATGTTAACATATGTAATAAGCATACAATAAAATTAAAAATAAAATTCAATTTAGTAATTATGAAGGAGAAAGTATAATTTTTTTTAAGAAGAGAGTAATTTTTTATTTTTTGAGGTTACTACAATTTAGGGTAGGGGAATTCGAATACATGACCTTTTGGTCAATAAACATATACAAATGAGTTGAACTAATGCAGCCAATAATACACTAGTCATATAGTGTTAAAAAAATATAAATACTAAATATGAATTTTAATACTCTTTTCTTTTTCTTTTTTAATGTACGTACAGGCCAGCTTACATACTCTTTTGAAAATATTATATGATTAAATTTAGGTATTGATTTACTTGTGTAATTATAGTAATATAATTGGTGTATCTACAAATACGAATCGGTTGTCTTAACAAGATTATTTCCTTTAAAAGCAATTTTTGTAATGGAATATTGTTGGGAAATAGTTAGCTGAGAAATTAAAAAATGGAAATTCCAAGCAACAAGAACCCTTCACCTATATATATAATTCTAATCATGAAAAAGACTTAAAACACCAAGTTGTCATATTGGATCATTAATCCTTATATCGAACCCTACTTTTTTTTTTTTTTTTTTTTTTTTTTTAATATAGTAGATGGTTGTCTTAACAAGATTATTAATCCTTTTATCGAACCTCGAGTGGGTGGAGACATTGAAAAAAAAAAATCATGAATTTAAATAAGAGAAGAAAGAGTAGTAGATGGTTTTATTATTTAATTTTACATATTTTTTTTGTTTAATATCTTTTTAGTGTAACAACCATATTTGATAATGAAAGTTTCGAGTGAACAATCTCTTAATCGACGATATATATCACTTACTAGGTGTGTTTATTTAATGCCTCAAATTGAGGGGTTGGTCTCAATTGAATATGAAGATGATGGGAAATTAAATGTTGGGTCTTTGGAATTGGGGGACCCTCCCAATGGGCTGTCTTTGTTACAAAGGAACTTGGGCCAATAATTAGGGCTCTTGAGGCCCATGATTGACAACCAACACAATCCTTGTCTCTCAATTCTTTATTTGTCCTTGTTTTTAGTACAAATTAGGGGCTTGTCGATATTTACCAAACAATAAAATTATCGGGTCTATCTACCAAACAACAAAAACTCCCACCAAATAATGAATCGTTCTATTTCCACGTATATGTACATGATATAGAGACAATCAATTGTAGAATTCTAATATGAATATGATTAGAAAAAGTGTAATAATAATAATAATAATAAATCTAAAATTTGGTATATACTAAAATTATCCCTAACTAGAAGCCTCTATCTAAACCAAAATGTGAGAAAGAAAGATGAGATTTGTTAATAATTAAAAACCATGGTTAAGAAAAAGAAAATAGAGCTAAATTAGGTTTAAAGTAGTTGTATATAATTAGAAAGGAAGAAGGAAAGGGCATAGGGAATCCCACAAACCTAGATTTGAATAAAAGAGAAACTTTGAAATGGCATTTGGACAAGCAAGTCAATGCCAATCATATCCAGCAAAAGGGTATCATCTCTCACATCAAAGAATAAAGATTCCTTTGAATTTTGGGATATTGCATTTGTTTTTCTCTCAAACTAAAACCCCACTTTCATTTATTCCCTTTCAACTAATCTCTCACCAAATCCCCATTATATCATCAATCTTCCTCTCCTTGCTCTTTTGTTCTCACCCTTTCTTTTTCTATCCCTTTTCTCATGCAATGTAAAAGTGGAAGAGTTTAATTTTTTGGAAATAATACGATTCCATAATAAATGCATGTAGGAAGCATACATAAGGTTACCTAAAAACTTTACCATTAAAAACAATGGAAGCAATGTTAAAATCTCAAAAAAAAAAAAAAAAAACCCTAAACAAAAGAGATCGAAAGCATCCATATGTAAAATTAATGTTAATGTTGTCCCAAATTATAAGATTCGGAGGCTGGTTGGTGAAGAGTTTAATTAATGTTAATGTTGTCCTAAATTATGATAGTGTTCACTTTAGAAATCACTTCTTATGACTTTGTTTTTTAGCATCTTCAAAAAGGCCTTACGTCAATGAAGGTATTGTCCCCTCTTTATAAACTCAAGATCTTTCCCTCATCTTAGCGATGTGGAATATTTTGTTTACCCAACACATTTCTTTTTCGAAAACTGTTTGAACTAAATAATTCCATCCATTGAAAAGGTACATAGTGGGCCAATTTCTTTTGCCTAGAAAATCAAAACATTGAGGTAAAGTTTAGCCCTATGTTTTATTGTTTTTTTTTTCTTTTTAAATTTTTTTTGAAAGGAATCTGTGATGTATACAACTTTTTGAGTTTTGGTTTATAGCAAATTAGAGAAAAATAATACTTTATTATTCATCAAATTCTTTGAAAAGCCAACCTACGTACCTCTAACTTTGCCTATTTATTAACCTTTGTTTTCTGTCTCTTTCTTCATTTTTATTATCCAAATACATATCGATACTTGAGTTAACCCGACCCGACCACCACTAAGATAAATGAAAAGCCATTATACTTTTATTAGACAAAAATTTCAAAAAACAAAAGTTTGAATAACATTTTTAGGTCATTTTACTCTATATAACATTAATGCATGCGTACTCTTTATATGCTAACAATTTAATATATATATATATATGTTTGGAACTCTTTTTAAGACTAGCGAAAATGCCTCTTTACCTAGTAAAAAAATATTGTTGTTTTACTGAATGAGTTAGTGACACAATAATTTTATTGTTTAGTTGTAAATCAGTTCAATACCAGTATAACGAGTTCAATCTAAAAGAAAACACTCTTATAAAATTGAGGATCAATGGTGCATTTTTTTCTAAAGTATTTTTTATAGTAAATTTTCATACTTTTTTTTCTTCTTTATACTTTAGAATTGTCTATCTTTTAATCCGTCAACTTACTTGCTTTCAGTTAGTTGACTTTACATATTTTCAATCAACCACTTTCTTTCTACTATATAAACTTTGTTTTAATACAAATTAGGGAAGTAAGGCCACAAACTTTACATAAAGAATACTACTGCTCGCAAATAAATGAGAGTTAAGTATCGATTTTCGAAATTGAAACTGTGATTATGTCGTTGAACTGATTTACTACCAAACAATGAAATTAAGTGTCACCGACTCTTTCAATAAACTTTTTTTTTTCTATTTTTTTTTCAAAATTTTGCTATACATGCAATTTCTTTGATTTTCTTTGGCATACATAAAAAATTGCCTAATAAATACTTACATTTTTCCTTTGTATTTTTTTTTTTTTTTTTGTCGATTATTCTCTTTAAATATTTTTCACAGTATCATTTTTTTTATCCACTAATAATTAAAATTGTTACTCAGTCTTCAACAAATATAGAGATGAGTTAGAAAAACAGTTGAGTACATCGAGATCAAACCCAGCAAATACTTCATTATCCTTAACTCAATTTAATTACATTTTCAAAATTATTTGAATTAAATGAAATTACAAAACCAAATATATTTTATGTTTTAAAAATAATGGTTATTTTCGAGGAGAATCCGAGTTGTATTGAATTTGATATGTGTTTGGATTATTAAGTCGATTATACAAATAATTTGATAAACGGACAAGAGAGTACAACTCAAACCACAACATGAATCCATGAAGCATGTCTGTCAGAATTAGATTATTTTAAATTATAATATGAATGGATAGGTCACTAACCCAAAAATATTAATAGATATATAATATGGTTTTGAATAATGTTTCTTAGCATGCATTCATGTGCAACCAAGACTTATAACTTGTATTTGCATGGAAAGAGTTGGTTTTTAATAGGATAAAATAGAAGTTTCATTTTGTATTTTTGTATGTGTTAGGAGGAAGAGATTCAAGTTTTTAACTGTGTGGGAAAGTCCAAAGAAAAGAAGAATCTTCTTTCAAGGTCAATATTAGGTCTTTTTTTATCCTATTCTCATTTAAATGTATTTTAAAATTCATTTTGTTTATTTGATTAATGGTATTTTAAAATTCATTTTGATTTAATTACAAGTATACTGGTATATAATTGTTTATACTAATGCATGCAACAAAATCTCACACTACAAAGTTAAGACCCAAGTTTTTTTTAAAAAAAATCTATAATTAATTTAGTTCAACATCAACATTTGATCATAAAAATCGATATTTTGACTCTCATTTAGTCGAGAATAATAATATCTTTTACATATGATTTATGATATTCTTTCCTCAATTTATACTAAAAAAAACATAAACAATAATAGTGGCTTTAGAAAAAATAAATAAAATAATAATAATAATAATAATAATTGAAAAGGTCCCCAAAGGGTGGCAGAGTGGTTGGAGGCTTGAGCTTTGAAGGTATGCTTCTTTCAAGGTCTCAGGTTGAAACTCACCTATGACATACTCCTTCGATGTCTCCGGTGTTTGGCCTAGGAACGGGTGTGGTTATCTTGTAAAAAAAAAAGAAAAAAAAAAAAAAAGAAAGAAAAGGGTGAATTCGGAAATGGAAAAGCAAAGGGAATTTGGCTGCATTCAGGATGTTTTGCTTGCAAGGGTTATTATGAAAGAGAGTGAAGTTGTTGGATTATTCACCACTCTCCTCTCTCCTTGTTTTTTTTTTCTTTTTTTTTCTTTGCAGAGAACAATTATTATGAAAAACATAAACAAAAAAAAAACTTACATTTTGCTGCTCCCCACACAAATCAGGGACCTCTCTAATCTAAACGTGTCATCTTAGCTCTCATTTCATAATGATTTTTATTTTTTATTTTTTTTTGAAAAATAAGATCATAAATATTACTTTCAATCTATAATGTTTTTTATTTGATCTACATTTTAGTATTTTACCTATCAAATTGAAATTTATCCTTGTGTTTAGGGGAAATGAATCATTTGGAAAAAAAATTGAGTTTAAACCAGCTTAAATTTTAAATACTCATCAAACAAAGACGTTGTAACGATAAGTTATGGAAAGGTTAGCAAGTGCGTCTACCTACCTCTGTAATAGCTTAAAAGGTATTTGGATGACTAATTCCATAAGTAATTGTAATGAAGAGTTATTTTGAATGATTAGAAATTGATGTTTTAGTAATAACTCGTTTGGATATATATTTAATAGAGGAGTTAAAACCACTAACTCGTTTGGATGTAAATTTTTGTATATAAATTGCGTAAAATGAGTATCTATTTAGAGTTGTTTTGAAGTGATGAATTATTTTGAGTGATTATTTTCAAAAATTAGAATAATTCGTTTAAATATAATTATTTGGAGGGAGATCATAAAAACTCATTTGTAATACCTTGCCCTATATAATATTTGTGGATAATTATAACCAAAATTTGGTATGGTAACCAATTATAATAGAATCATCATAATTGGTTTGTGATATACACAATTGCATCATTGCAAAAAGACCCAAACATATATGAATTTTGAGTTGCTCTCTAATCACTCACAACTAAGAATCAAAGAAAACCCAGAATTCCAAATCTGTTTCTTCCTTTTGGAATCTCTCTAATTGGACTTATATCTTTCTCCATTGGTTTGAAACCCCCCATACGACATGTCGAAAAGCAACACTAAAATTTCTTAAAACACCCATTTCAGAAAACACCCCACTTTTTTCTCAGCCTTATTAATAATGGGTCCCTTTTTAAATGGAGGTTTCTAGCTACAAAATCTTTTCTTTTCATTTTTTTCATATATCACCATCCCTTTGTACCCTGTTTCATCCCTTTCTGTTTTCTTCCATTTCCCTTCCCTCATCTTTCTTACTTCTATTTCTTGTTTTTGGGAGTTGGGTTTTTTGTTTTTACAAATCTGAGCTGGTTTTAAGGCTTTTTGAATCTTATTTGAAGTGGGTTTAGCAAAAACAAATGCTGGGAGTGGATGTGAAAACAGGGCACAGCCACTCTAAAAGGTAGCTTTCAATGTGTTTTTGTTTCTCAATGTAGCTTTCAATGATTTGTTTACATGCTTGAAATATTTTAGTTCTTTATTTGAGTTGTTTGTTGAATTCAGATCCTCATTTAAGAGCCCTTTGAGAATTAGGATTTTGATTTATTCTGTTAAGTTGACAAGTATTAATCTATTGTTGTTTAGCTTCTTTTTGTTCTTTGTGCTGTTTGATAAAATGTGAGGCTTTGTGGCTGAGGCAAAGTATTAAGAGTTTTAGGATGTAAACTTTATTATGTGAATGATGACATCTTCTTCTCCTACTCATGTTGTAGAATTCTTTTGTCTTTGCTCTACGCATATGGCAGCTCGCTCGACCCGAAAGCGGTTCAAGATGTTCGATCAGATAGTTTGCTCGAATCGCCCGACACTGTAATGATGGTTAGATGTCTTCCTGTTCATTTTTTCCTTGTCAACTATTATATGCTTAATTAGGCAAGAACTTAATAAGTTGCTAGACTAGGAGAAAGTTTTAAGATAGAAATGCCTGCCAAACTAGTCTACTTTTTTCTAAAGATCATTAATGAGTCTAATTGTTTCATTAAACGCCAGGATATGGATCGGGTGAAAGACATCGGGAATAAGAAAAACTCGTCGCCGAAGATCAAAGTGCATAATTCTTTGAAGCAGGAGGTATGGATTTAAACTTGGAAGAACTACAACAATGAACCAATACATAACCAAAGCCAACTTTGTATTGATTACTTCATCAATTCAATGTTTTAATTTAGATTATTCAACTTGAGAAACGGTTGCAAAACCAGTTCAAGCTTCGCTCCACATTAGAAGAAGCATTGGGTCATGGAGTCTTTCCTTATAATAAATCAGATAATATCTCAATGCCAAAGGTAAAATAGCTTCTTTGATCATTTCCATATATTAGCTACATTTTTCATATGAGATAAGTTCTTGTTCTCTCAACATTGTATCATTTTTTTGTAACTAACTTTAATCCACTTCTTGATTGCAGTCAGCCATGGAGTTGATCAAGGATATTGCGACGTTAGAACTAGAAGTTGTGCATTTAGAACAATATCTTCTTTCGTTGTACCGAAAAGCGTTTGAGGGACAATCATCTTTTGTATCCCCTTCGGCTAAGGACGAGAAGTCGAAGTTTCTTACAACACCTCCAGGTAGGTTCATGGAAGTTCCCCTACCTGATATTGCCTCAAATGATGAAAACTCAGCTGGTTGTCAGACACTTGAAAATCCAAGGAAGGATTGCAGTGATATGGGAAGAGATGGAAAACTTTCGGTTTCCAACTTTAATCGTTCTCAATCGTCGTTGATGACATCGAATGCAGCTTCATTAGAGAAAGCGTCCGCTTCTGCTGAGTCATGGGGTAGAACTCTACGTGCCTGTCATTCGCAACCGGTGTCCATGATGGAGGTAACGTTTAGCATTTTTTGAAGCATTTTCAAAGTATTTTTTAATCATTTTCTTAGTAATGAATTGCTTGTTGCTTTTTCACAGTATGCACATAATGTTTCATCGAACGTAATCAGTCTCGCTGAGCATCTCGGAACTCGCATTTCCGACCACATACCCGAGACTCCGAATGGGCTTTCAGAAGACATGATCAAGTGCATTTCAACTATATATTGCAAACTAGCAGAACCATCTTTCTCAAATCATGGACTTTCATCTCCGATGTCTTCTTTGTCATCGGTTAGCGAATTTTCTCCAAGAGAACCGTGTGCTATGTGCAGTCCACGGTTCAGAAATAACTCATCCTTCGACGTCGGATTGGACAACCCTTTTCTTGTGGAAGGTTTTAAGGATTTTAGTGGCCCATACAGTACAATGATTGAGATATCATGGATTTGTGGAGACCCTCAGAAACTACTTGATGTCAAGAGTTTGCTCGAAAACTTCAGGTCAGCCACTCAGCCTATGTAATATTTCGGCATCAACATCACAAATCTTTTACGGGGTTTCCGAAATCTTAATGTCCTCTTGTGTTATGGTTTGACAGGTCGCTTATCGCTCGATTAGAGGAAGTCGATTTGAGGAAACTCAAGTATGAGGAAAAGTTAGCTTTCTGGATAAATATTCACAATTCCCTTGTGATGCATGTAAACATTTCAACCTTTTGCTTCTCTTAGTTTATCCTTTCACTTCTTTCCCCCGCCGAATCGGATTATAGTCGTTTCTTTGTTTTCGAACAGACGTATTTGGCTTATGGTGTACCTCAAAACAATGTCAAGAGAGCCTTCTTACTCTTGAAGGTAACTTCTCTGGTTTTTGTAAGGAGACTAATCTCACTATGATAATTATTACTATTTCTCACTTTGTCTATGTTTTGTTTTCCAGTCTGCATATAATATAGGAGGCCATACAATTAGTGTAGACACAATTCAGAGTTTTATTCTTGGCTGTCGAATGCCTCGTCCTCGGCAGGTACAAAATACTCGATTTTTCGTTTTTTTCGGCGTTTATTCTCGTCAGGATGTGATATTATCTTTGTTGGTTTTTCACTAACCAAGGGAGATTACATTTACTTCTCTAGAGGCTTTGTTATAATGAGTTTCATTGTAGTGGCTTCGGCGGTTGTTTCCTTCGAGAACGAATTTCAAGACCGGAGATGAACGACAAACATATATAATTGGCCGTCCTGAACCCCTTTTACATTTTGCACTTTGCTCCGGGAGCCACTCCGATCCTGCGGTAATCTTAGAATTCATTGTTCCATTTTGCTGTTTCTCTTTATAGTACTGATAACATGTTAGACTATTTCTAAATAGAGTTTAGAGTTAAATGACTTTTCAGCTTCTCATTTAACTCTGTTGGTTTATCAATGAATATACTTTCTTCTTCTGCTAACTTGAAGTTTGTTATTGTCATAAAAGTTGAAGGCTTCTTAGTTCGCATGATTCATTATTATTGTTAGAGAAAACCGTCCTTACCGATCTTCACATTAATATGATATTATCTACTTTATCCATAAGCCCTCGCGATTGTTGTATTCATTTTCTAACTCATGAATTCTCCCTTATCTAGCCAATGTGGGACAATTGTCGAATTCCCAACAGTTATAGTTGTGCGATGTTTGCTGTTTACATAAATACACAAAATAAATACTTGAATACAATGTCAGGTTCGTGTTTATACACCTAAAAGAGTGATTCAAGAACTGGAATCCGCAAAAGACGAGTACATTCGAGCCACCTTCGGTGTACGAAAGCATCAAAAGATTCTTCTTCCAAAGATGATCGAGTCATTCGCAAAAGAATCTGGACTATGTTCATCCGGCCTGATGGAGATGATCCTCAAGAGCTTGCCTGAATCTCTGAGAAAGAGTGTGAAACGAGTGCAGCTCGGGAATCCTCGGAAAAGCGTCGAATGGATTCCTCCGAGTTACACGTTCAGATATCTGATTTCCAAGGAGCTGATTACCTGATTTACTTTCATTTTCTTGTTGTCAGAGATCAGATGCTAAAAATTTTGTGCATTGGATTTGATTTATTCTCATCTGTACATAGCAAAGGCATCTGAGAATACAAAAACTGGACCTGATGAATGCATTTTGTATTTGAAATGTTTATAGTTTTTTACCTTCAATCTTTTGAGCTTCAGATTGTTTTACCAAAACCACACTCATCAATGTGTAGATGCAGTTCTTATTTGCCTGATTGTGAAATCTTGAGGGGAAAAAAATGGTAAAAAAATCCATTCATAATTCATTCAACTTCTAGTTTTTACTAATCTGATTTTTTTTTTTTGAAACATTAAAAAATAATTACTGTGGTCACTAATTTCTATAACTTAATATTCACTCATTGACTCGTCTTTCTGCTAATTTGTGGTTGTGACCGTACACGCAAATAAAATAAGTAATAGAGTTGGAAGAATGGAACCAGAACATGCAACATTTAAATAAAAATGTCAATTTTCACTAAGTTAGACTACTTTTAGAAGTTTTATTTGAATTAAATTTATTATAATTATTAGAAACAAAAAAAAAGAGAAATCAACAACAAAATTATGTTTGAACATTTTGAAAAGTTTGAATATAGTTGACTCAACTTCATGTTTGGATAGAGCATCTAAAAAGCTCTCATAAAATCCTCCATAAAATTTTTGACCATTCCATAAATACTTTAAATATAATATGAATTCTATTTCAACCACTAATAATTCCTCCATTCAAACTTTTTTTTTTTGTAAAAATTACTTTTGTTTTTTGAAATTTGTTGTGTATATCAACTTTAGAACCATCTATTAGAATTGTAGCACATTTTTATCAAAAATTCGCTTATACCAAAATTTTGAGTGATTGAACTCAATCAGTTTGTTAAGTGATTGAGCTCAACTGATTGAGTTCAATCACACTTAATCACTTAACTATTTTCAGTTGTTTTGTATATGTGCAATTATTTTTAGTTTTGTACTGTAAATGTAATTTTTTACGCAATTTTTGTTATACATGAAAAATTACCTTTGTTTTTTTGAAATCCTATTAGGATTACGTATAACCCTCCATTGAAACAAGGATTTTCTCATACAACTATATGTAAATTCTTTATCCAAACGAGATTTTATATTCACTCAATTCTTTAAAATCACTCAAAAGTCTTCATTTTCTTCTTTCCAAATACATCCATATTTGTATTATTAAATTAGTAAGGTCTGGAAATCAGGAAACAAGCAACACAGTAGTATGGCAGTAGCACTCGTGATCAATTATTTATTTAAACGACAAAAGTTCAGGATCCTATGTAAACTATTTGTATTATAAGATATAAGTACAAATATTATTTTAAAAAAATTATAATAAATATATCTTATAAAGATCTTCATCAGCTGGAGTGGGCTTCCAATTTGTTGTCATTTTTTTCATTATTATTTTAAATTATACAACTTTTTGATGCTTACGATTTGCCCAATGACTCAAATTTTGACATTACCCTCCTTCAGCTTTGTAACAATAAAAATTTCAACAGAAAGTATATCAATTTAAACTTTTGATTATGAGTATCCCAAAAATAATTATCACTGTGTTAGATTTTAATTGAAATTGTTACATGGGTAAACTCGTAATTTTTATCAATTTACCATAATGAAAGTTGATACATGGATGATTTTCAAATCAAGGGATCTACATTGATTAATTACTTTAACAATCTAGAAGTTCGATTGATAAAGTTACAATTCTTTAAATGTAAGTGATTTACTTATGAACGTTCTAGGTTTAAATTGATACAAATATTGGGTTATGAGTATAATTAATTTTTGCCCAAAATTGAATGGATGTAATTTGAATTTGTACAAGGTATGCTCATACATGTAGGTAAAAGAAATGAATTTTATAATTACAAAGTTTGTCTAACTTATTTTATGTGATTTAAGATTCCTAAGGTCCCGTTTGATAACCATTTGGTTTCTTGTTTTTGATTTTTCAAATTTAAGCCTATTTTCTCTCAAATTTCCTACAATTTCTTTTATCATTTCTACCATGTATACATCTCTTCTTAAGAAAGTAGGGGAAAACCAACCAACTTTTAAAAACAAAAAAAGAAGTAGCTTCCAAAAGTTTGTTTTTGTTTTTAAAAGTTGGTTAGTATTCTCTTACTTTCTTAAAAAAAGATGGATAAATGGTAGGAAGGATGGAGCACATTGCAGTAAATTTGAGAGAGAATAAGCTTAAATTTAAAAAACCAAAAACAAGAAACCAAATAGTTATCAAACGGGGCCTAAAAATTTGAAAATCTTATGCGTTCTACTCAAAAACAAAAAAACAAAAACTTTAAACATAACATGACATTGTTATGGCAAACATTTTTTAACCAAATCTCCTTCATTAAACCATCTAAATACAGCATAATACAATATTTTGGAAGAGGGGAAGCTTCCTCTCAAAGGATTACTGGATCCACCCAATGAAAAATTGAAATATTATGTTAAAGGAATCAATTTCTTATATCAACTACGATATTGTTAAATTTAAATAGGTCTTCACTATTATCATCAATGATTTTGATAACTTTTGAAACGTCAAATTCCACCAACATCTTAATTTCCAAGTTGATGAGTAGAAGGATATCCTTTTTGGTATAGAACAAGACAATGATATTTTGTCATTTTTTAAAAAAATTCCAAGCTCTCTTTAATTTAATTGTATCCAATTAAGAATGTTTTAATACTTTTTTTTCTTCTACATATGAAACAAACACATCACTCTCCTTCCTACCCTTTCTAGTAAATAGTAAATGAAACCATTCGGTCTAAATTACAAGGTTGCCCTCAGATATTTTAGAGTTGGTGAGCCTCCCAATATTTAACATTTATTTTTACAATTCTAGATCTACACTAAAGTGCAGTTAATATCAAATATAAACGAGGGTGCATCTCAAAATTCAATTTGCTATTATTAATAATATATGATTCCACCTCATTACCACGGTCCTCAAAATAATTTTATTTTGGAAAAGATCATCTTAAATTGGATTTAATTTTGTAATCGAAATATTCCTTTTATCTTACTTATTTGGGTTGGATCCAAATACTTGCTTAAATTTACTTGTTTGAATTGAGTTCAAACTAGATATTAAAGATTTTTCACCTTTCTAATAAGATAAATATTACCAAATGAATATCTATTAATAATATATATATTTCAAAATGTCATTTTTGTTTTCTAAATTGAAACAATATTAGGGGAGAAAAATTCAAATAATCACATGGTTACTAGGTCGTCCAAGTTGTTTGTAGAACTATGCAAATTATTATTTTATTTTTTTGTTAATAATAATTTTAAAAGTGGTTTAATGAACAAAATAAAAAATGTAAGAGTAGAATGGTATTTTTACTTTATGCTAAGATAAGTTGAAATGGACATATGATTAAAGTCATTGCATTAGAATTGAATATAGTTGAAGTAAGCATTTATTATTTTGAAAAAGAAAACAAACAGAGCATTTATTAAAACAACATCACATTACACAGTTGGGATTTTGGAGTGATCTAATAAGGAGTTTCGCCGACGACATTTCCGGCGGGATTATAAAAACAAATCGTCAAACTGATCCCCTCCTTCCGGCACGTGGCCTGACCGCACCCGACCTCCGCCGACTTCCGCCACACCACCTGCGTGTAGACCCCGCAGTGGTGGCCCGCCTCGCACGTGTTGCTCGTGTGGTTGTAAAACGCCTTTTCTTTCACCCACTCCTCCACGGCGGCGCGTGGCGCCAGCACCTGCCCGCTCGCCCACATCTGGTTCCCGCCGTACCGGCTGCCGCCCAGCTCCGCAAAGGCGCACCCCTTCTGGTTGCGCTGGTACCGGACCAGCCGATCTGTGAGGTTGGCTAGTGTTTGGCTCCACTGCAGCGGCTCCACCCCGACCTCCGCCCTGGCTCGGTTGTGGGCTTCTACGTACTCGCTGGCTGCTGCCGCCGCCGGATTCTGGCTGCTGGCTACTTGGATTAGAGCCGCCGCTAGGAGTAGTAGGAGTAGCCATGTTGGATTTTTAGTCGCCATTTTTTTAGGAGACTGAAACATTGTGGTGTGGGTTGTTGTACATAGTGTACGATTTTATAGGAAATTCAGGGGAATTTTGGGTGGCTTTTTTTCTCATTGAATAATTGAAAATTAGGGGGAATTCAGTTTTTACCCCATCTCAGCGTTTGTTTGATGAATTTATGGCGGATTTAATTGGAGTATTTAGTAAGTATTCTTCTAAAAACCAAAAAAAAAAATTAGTGATACAATTGGTAATTTTATTAGGTGTTAATTCATTTCACTTAAATTCATTTCACCTCCATCATTATAAGTTCGAGTCTAAAAATAGATATTTGAAAGCGTGTCCTATGAGCTTTAGGGTTAATTGGTTATTTTATTAGGGGTAGAATTGGTTATTTTATTAGGTGTTAATTTATTTCACCTCCATCGTCATAAGTTCGAATCTAAAAATCGATATGTGAGAGCGTGTTCTTCGTATTGGTCTCTTTCTCTTAATTTATACTAAAACTTTTTTTAAAAAAAATCACATTTAAATAAGTTTTGGTAGCCAATAAAAGTAGATCATTATTCTTACTTCTCAAAATAATATTTTACTTTTAACTACTCATTTTTTATTAATTATTAATTTCTAACGGTTGAAAAATACTCATTTTATATCATTTATTTTTAACTATTCAAAATAACTATTCAAATCATTCATCAAATTATTCTCTACTCTTCTTAAAAAAAGGAAAAATTGCATAAACCACCTCTAAATTATGGTGTTTATAACAATTACATCCATAAACTTGAAATTTGATCGATTACCTTCTCTCAAATTTGATAAGTGTTGCAATTAACTCCTATATACCTAATTTAAGTAGGATTGAAGGGATAAAATTTTCATTTAAAATTTATTCCTACTCCCTCCATTTTGTCTTCTTTCTAATCCTCATTTCTTAATTTTTTTTTCATCCTTAAATTTATTTTGATAAATGTTAATCCAGATAACTTACTTCGTGCTCTTACTTTCGAAATTTTTAAAGATTACTCAACAAACCCTTTTGAAAAGTTTCTAAGGTTCATATGTTTTGTTTCATCTTCTTCAATTTCTTCCCATGGCTTTCAAACATCAAACCCTCTTAAACCCCACTCTTTTAGCTTCTTTACATTCTTCTTCTTCACGTCTGCTTCTAAAAACACTTATCTTGACCAATCATCATGGGATGACTCAATTGGTCAAATAGAATCTTGTGGTGCATAAGATGATTGATTCAAATCTCATGGTAGCCACCTACCTATAAATTAATTTCTTACGAGTTTTCTAAGGTGTGCGCAAGCTGGCCCGAACAGTTAACGGATATCAAAAAAAAAATAAAAAACACAACAACTTACCATAATTTCAACCCATGTACACCTAAAAACTGTGTAAGCTACCCCTTTTGAATTAAATATATGGGAGATAATTACAACATTTATCAAACTTGAGGGGAGGTAATTGATTAAATTTAAAGTTTATGGGTGCAATTGTTACAAACACCATAATTTAGAGATAGTTTATACAATTTTCCCAAAAAAAAAGAAACATTGAATTTTTTATTGCGAACTACTCTATAAAAATCTATACTCTTTATCTAACCTTCCTAACAGCTGATCCATATTTATGTTTGTTTGGCATTTTTCGCCTCTAGTTATAATACAATACACGTCACTTCCATCTAATTTTTTCAAGACTTAAGCACAATTTAGTATGCTCTTCAACAATTTTGTAGTTTAATTATGCATAATTTTATATGCTCTTTTTTATATATTTTAATTATCAACAAAATATTAAATAATATTATTTTATCTTTTTCGTACCATCACTGTGACACCCTGAATCTAGATTTACCTACACACATAACTCAATCACCATTATAACTAGCAAAATAACGCCCCATTTTATAAATAAAACTACATAATATTCACAACAATTTCTGTAATCTTTTAAATTATATTTACAAGTCTAATAAGATTGTAATTCACTATACCTGACAATTTGTCTCAAAATGTAATGTGCACACAAAACACTATTTATCTAACTCAAGGCCATGACATAAATAGAACAACATTCAAGGAATAGAACAACATTTATAGCCAAACTTTTCAGAGGGTTGATTAGTATTAATTTCTATTAGATGTTCATATTTCTACCGCACCATATATTTGACATCCTTGTGGAGAACTATAAACTTTAACCAAAACAATAAAACATGCTTACACTATATGTCCACAATTGACCAATTTCACCTCAAAAACTCTTTCTTTACCTGCTCTACTTTTAAAGTGCATATTTAGATATCTTGTCTCACACATTAATTCATGCTATCATAGCACAATATATTATAAATATAACATCATAAGCTATGCACTTTTATATAGGTCATTTTCCAAAATGCTACACAGTTCTATATCCACACAAGTTTTAGAATACAACCATCATGAAGTGGCTTAATTGGTCAGAGGGGGCTTTAAGGTGCATAAGGTGATGAATTAGTTTTCTATAGATTTATGGCCAGGCCCGCTATAACATTAGTCGAGATCGATGCGTGTAAGCTGGCTAGCCCAAACCTAAGAACATTAGGTTTTAGAATACATGATTTGTTGTCTAATCTATATCCTCCAACTTGAGGAAATTCGGTTGTTATATTTTCTCCTTTTAGGTAAGATTGATTGAGTCATTATAAACCCATTTTTTACTTCAATATACTTTTAATCAATTTAATGCAGTATCACAAATTTGAGTGGCTTTATTATAGGATCTCCAATAGAAATTAAGGCAAAATTCCCAATTGAAACGGTCAATGAATATGAAACACAACCTAAGGGTGGTCTAGGAACTCACATGTGGCTTCCTTTTTTTTTTCTTTTTTTCTTTTTTAATTTCTAACCCAATTTTCGTGTCTGTATTGCCAAAAAAAATTATAATAAAAAAAAAAAAATCAAACTACTTTGACCGTTTGATCAAGATTTCGTTTTGATTTTTTTGGTTTTGCAAGTTTAAGCCTATTTTCTCTCAAATTTTCTACCAATTTGTTTCATCTGTCCTACCATGTATACATTTATAAAGTAGGGGAAGACCGACCAACTTTTATAAACAAAAAAAAAAAGTAGCTTCATAAAGTTTGTTTTTTATTTTTAAAAGTTGATTAGTATTCTCCTACTTTTTCAAAAAAAAAAAAGGGATAAATGGTAGGAAGGAGCACATTGTAGGAAATTTGAGAGATAATAGGCTTAAATTTGAAAAACCAAAAACAAGAAATCAAATGGTTATCAAACGGGACCTTAATAACCAATTTTTGTTTTTGTTTTCAAAATATTAAAATACTTATAAAAACTAAAAAAAAGTATCGTTTAAAACAAGTTTTTGTTTTTAAAAAAGCATGAAAAAATGAAGAATAAATAGTAAAAACTAAAATAGTCTAAATGAATTGTGATTTTAAAAACAAAAAATAGTTATCAAATATGTTTTTTGATTTTTAGTTTTTAAAAATAAAAAATTAAAATATGTTATCAAACATATATCATTTTTGTTTTTTAAAATTTAAAATCAAAAACAAAAAATGAAATGGTTATCAAACGGGACCTTCATTAATCATTGAAACACAACTTACAATAAAATTACCTCAAAGATAAAAATAAAAAACGAAATGGTTATCAAACGGGGCCTTCATTAATCATTGAAACACAACCTACAATAAAATTACCTTAAATATCAAAACAAAAAACAAAATGGTTATCAAACGGGGTCTTCATTAATCATTGAAACACAACCTACAATAAAATTACCTCAAAGAGTATCAATATAACTAGATTAGTTATTCTATTGTTAGATTGGTTAAAGTTTAGTTATAGCTGTTAGCTATTAGCTGTTA
>JBBMEF010000003.1:910245-953392 GCA_037832685.1 Sicyos baderoa | reverse complement strand
AGTTTTCGCGGGTCCTACATTATATAGAAATCTTAGTCAACCGATCACGACCAGGTAGGTTAGAGATTTCTAAAAAAATCTTAAAGAGGCCATCAAGCTACAATTTCAAGAGTAACAAGGATACTGGAAACATTTTATAGAGTTCCCCATCCATTTGGTAGATTTTTTTTTTCAGCGACACATTTGGGGTGGAGAGTTTAAACTTGTAATCTCTAATTATGATTGGTTTATGTTATTTTTAGTAAAATAGTATTTTTACCTTTCTAATTATATTTTTCTTTTGAGATTAGATTAAATGTTATTTTATACCTTTAACTTTTATAATTAGGTATTATCCTTTCCTTTTATAATTAAATATTATATTTTCTTTTTATAATTAAATATTATATTTTCTTTTTATAATTATATTATCTCTTGTACTCTACACTTAAACCTATTGTTGGTTCATTATTAAATAAAGAATTTGAATAATTTGAATTTCATTTTTCAACAATTACTAAGCCGTGCCAACATAGTAATAGTTCAACCGGCAACAATGCTCACCTAATGACTTAGAGGTCTTGGGTTCGAGTCTCCCCCCACCTCCAATTGTTGTAATCTCAAAAAAAAAAAAAAAAAAACAATCACTAAGTTGTACAAGATACTACTGAAGCTCAGCTCCATTTGGCCTCATCCCTATGGTAGTCACAAACTCAAAGCTTAATGTGACCCCAATTTAGAAAGGATATATTTTTTTTTTATATCCGTAATTGTTTGGGCCAGTTTACGCGTAGCTCGACTAATGTCACGAAATATACTGTCTACTTTACAATTTTGGATGTCAAGAAAACACCTAAAAAATTAATTCTTAGGTAGATGGCCACCATGGATTGAACCCATCCCCTTTTAATTTTTGAAGGCACTGTTCACCACTAGATCCCTCCATGATAGTTAATTTAGAAAGGATATTGGGTTTAGCGATTTTTTGGCACCTAATTTCATATCAAACAATGAAGCTAATCTGTTTATGCATACAACGAAAGAACTCGAATAAGAGAAGCTGGAACAAAATATGTATGCTTATGAAGTGCAGGGAAAGGAATATAAATAATGACTAAGACAATAATATGGCCTATGGAAATTCTACAAGGGTTGCAGCTGCCACTTAAAAAAATAAATATGTCCTCTAATGTCTTTGTCTCCGAGCATCTGCCCTCTGTGCAAAAATGAATCAAAATCCCAAATTCATCTTTTTAGCAGCTGTGTATGGGCTAATAGCATATGGGATTATCTTCTAAAATCTTTTGGATGGCAGATGGCAAGGCCAGGAAACATCAAGGAATTGGTTCTAATAACTATACAGAGCCACCCTTTCAAAGACAACAAGAAGACACTATGGCTCCTTTTTATATATTCATTCCGGTGGAAACTATGGACCATGAGGAATGACCGTTATTTGCAGACAACGCCCAACAAAATGAGAACTTAATTGAAGCTATCACATTCCTAGCTATGTCATGGGCTCATAAATCGTTACCTTTTAAATACTACAGTTTTAATTCCCTCCTATTTCATTGGAATGGTTTTTTTATAATTTTATTGACGTTTTCGGGTACTTTTCATTTTATCAATGAAAGTTTTATGTTTCCTGAAAATTGGAAATATAAAGAAAAAACTATGCAATGTACCTTGCGCATTAAATACAATAAGTCCTCCACTGATAGTTTTCCCCTACTCGATCCGATTTCCTGGGCTTTATAGACCTGAAGATAACATATATTCAAGATAATCTTAGCTATACCACGTTAGTCTAGCAAGAGAGACTTAATAACTGTCCAGAACTTGGTTATTACCAGTTCAGTGATGTACTCCACAACTATGTCCTCCATTAGTGCTATAGACTCTGGAAGGGGCTGTGTAATGCACCATAAAAAAAACACATGAATAGATATATAAATGAAGTAGGAGACAAAAGAATATATTTCTTCCTTGCTGAGTACTTCTGGTCTACTACACAATTAAGAATAAAGAGCAGCCACTAAAAATCTTGGCAGGGCCTGATAGGAATGCCCCTTAGAGTGATTTAAAGTTTTTATAGGGTGAGTTAGCGTCTCCCGGTGTCCGGCCTAGGGACGGGCGTGGTTAACCTGGGTATAGTGGAGCGAAGCTCCGATTTCCGGTTTAAAAAAAAACGGTTGAGTTAGCAGATAAAAGAGAGTTGTGGTAAGGGAGAGAGAAGTCAAACATGAATTATTTATTTTTTTGATAGCCGGGAAATGAAGCTCAATTACGTACCCCCATGGACATCTTAAGGCCCGAACCCAGAAGACAACAAGGGATTTTACAAGAAACCTCACTCATTAGTTTCAAACATGAGACCTCAAAAGGAGTATACCATGGCTTTACCAACAAGACTGCCCCTTAGGATGCCAAACATGAATTGAGTGGTTGTTTAGGGCTTGAGTGAGAGTGCTCGCAAAATGGAGGTCCAAGTTCCTCAAAAAGCTTGGTTATCTTTTTCGATTTCAATATATTGATTCTTATCAATTATCACTCTAGAAGGGCACGCCTATCAAGCTCCTAACAAACATTAAGAAGGGTAAAACCCAGGCATTTTACAGAACTTTAGAATTTCAAAATCAAGATTCCATTATTTTGGCTTGCTTTTGTCATCTTAATTCACTAAACGTAGCTCACAAGATTAAAGCTTGAGCTCAATTCAAGAAAATACAAGGAATATTTATTAGTTTCTTCTAATTTTTATTTAGGACACTTGAGATATTTCCTAGGGATGGAGGTAGCTAGGTCTAGTGAAGGAATTTCTGTAACTCAACGGAAGTACACACTAGATCTTCTGAAAGAAACTGGTATGAGTGGTTGCAAACCAGTTGACACACTTACATTGGGATCATCTCCAAAACCATACATCATGTGCTGCACTGAAAAGAGATAGAAACACAAACACATAATTAAATTTCTCATATACAAACTCAATTCTAAAGAAGAATATAAGGAAATGTCATTACATTCTTTCTGAAAAACCCCTCGTTTGCGTTTGAAATGAGTTTCAGAGGGCTGAGTCGATCCAGTTCTTTGCTTCGAAGACGATCCAGCGATTGGATTGTTCATCTTCACGATCAAACCCAATAATCCTTAGATTCAAAAAAATCAAATATCTACGGAATCATCGAAGCACCAAATGGCACGGAATGAAATTGAAATTTACACAAAGAATTTTCCGATTAAACACCAAAGGAAAACTATATCACGAACCGATGGATTGAAGATAAACCCTAATTAAAAAAAATAAAAAAAATACAATCGTAGGGTTATGTTCTTGAAACAGAAGGGCTTACCGTAGATATTTGATTTTGTTAAAAAAAAGTTACAATCTTAGGGTTTATTGTGAATTTATGCCTTTAATTATTTATCACTTAACTAATAAGGAATTTGTTATAGGTATGGAAAGGTGATATCAAAAAGACGATTACGGACACGGAAATGGTTGGTGGCGGGTTGATTTCATTGTTTAGTAATAATATAACTACGGATTCTATCTTCATATAGGACTCAGAGTCAAAGTTAGGTTTTGCAACCCTCTCTCAATTTATATTAAAAAAGGTTAAAATACCATTTTAAATCACTCTAAGGGGCATTCCTATCAGGCCCTGCCAAGATTTTTTAGTGGCTGCTCTTTATTCACAATTGTGTAGTAGAACAGAAGTACTCAGCAAGGAAGAAATATATTCTTTTGTCTCCTACTTCATGTGTTTTTTTTATGGTGCATTACACATCCCCTTCCAGAGAGGACATAGTTGTGGAGTACATCACCGAACTGCGAGAAAACACCCTTACCTTGGCCGAAAGACAAACTCCACAATTTCGAGCCTAAGCTGCGCTCCTCCCAATCCTCCAACTTTCGGGTCCTAAAACACGGCTTTTGTGTTAGAAAAATACCTTAAATTGCCACATACACAACCCAAATGAGGCAATACCTGCTGGCCGAAAATCGATTAGCCCGAACAGACACGGAGGCAGTAGCTTAAGATCTCGAACCTGGTCGACAATCTCGGGTCAGAAAACAGAACGGGTTTTCAATCGAAAGCAGGGAAACAAAACACAAGCCAAGGTTCAAAACTCTTACCCCAATGCTAGCCGGAACCAACCAACGATCGGCGACGATAACGGACCTGCGGCGGGATCGACACCAGCGATTGGTCGGAATGGGGCTGGGCGTGCGGACAGCGACGTGGGTTTTGCAGCGTGGGCGACGGTGTCGGGTGCGTGCGCGGCAGCGGCATACGGGCGGTGGTGCCTGCGTGGCGATGGCGGTGTGCGGCGCTTTGGGTGTGGCTGTGGGTTGGCGACAAAAACAGAGAGGAAGGGAGGGAGAAAGAGAAAAAGGGAAAATGAAAAAGAATAAAAAAAAAAAGTAATAATATTAATAAGATTTTTTTAATTTTTATCATTATCTTTAAAATTTGATTTAGCCATTTGAATTCAAACCATCTCCATTCAAATTTAAATAAAAGATTAAATTAAAAGTGCATTAAAATAATTTAACTATTGATCCTCTGTAGTATTTTTTTGTATGATCCTTTCTAAGTTGAACATAACAAGAAGAAGAATGTTTCAGTTGGTTGAATTATAAGGAAATTATAAATGTATTTAACTTTGATCCTATTATATTATTGATTTCTAAAATATTTTAAAACCAAAGACTCCCACAACATGAACCATGTTCAACTTCTAGTACCATATCTACATGCATGATACAGAGATAATCAAACAAAGTTATGTATAATATTTTAAACTATTTATGGCACAGTGGATGACTACTTGGTCTTTGGAGGTATGCTCCCTTCAATGTTTCAGTTCGAGACTCACTAGTGATCGGGAACAACGTCAAAAAAAAAAAGGTGAAAAGAGATGAAATGTTTATTACAACTGCCATTATCCAACCACCCTAGTTCTTGTTTATTTATTTTTGTTAACTACCTAATGTAACCAAAAATCAACATCAATAAAGATCTTGGCAAGCCTTTCTTGCCTTTAATTAAGATGTATAAACAAAAAGATTCTAATTAAAAAAATATATATATATATATATACTATATGATTATCATTAACTGAAAGCTTCAAACCTAAACCAACATGTGAGAGAGAGATAAAATTTGATAATAAAACTATTTCTAAAATAAGTTGAAAGTGGTTGAAAAAGTGAAAGCAAAAAAGAAGAAGAAAAGGGTAAATGTGAATCAAACAATGAAGATGGAAAAATAGAAACTTTCCAAAAACATTTGGACAAGCAAGTCAATGCCAATTATATGATAGCAAATGGTATCATCTCTCTCCTCTTTAAAAAGACTTTTGAGTTGGACTTTGGCTTTCACCTGCCTAGGCCCCCACATCAAAGAACAAAGATTCTTTTGTATTTTGGGATATTTTGCATTTTGTTTTCCTTTCAAACTTTAACCCCCCCCTCCTTTTCAAAAAAAAAAAAAAAAAAAAAAAAACACTTTCCTCCAAAACCCACTTTCATTTATTCCTTTTCAGCTAAGCTTTCACCAAATCCCCCTTCATCACACAACCCCTTTTCTTTGCCCTTTTTATAGTTTCTTGCTTGAAACATATATCTCACATGATTTGATATTCAAAAAATGAGAAAACTTCCTAACGGTAGATAAGTTACTTCATTCATTTTTCAATTGATTTTGAGATGAAAATACATAATATCTAATATAGTATTAAAGTCATTCAATCCAAACGGTCGGATGCGTTCAATTTAATAAAGTAAAATAAAGATTCGATTTAAGATTGATTAGTCTAAAGTGATAATGTGTTAAAGATAAAAAATCAGAATAACTGATCATAACATTTAGAAGATAGAGGGATCAATTGACTTTTAGAGATACAACATAAAGATATCATAAAACAAAAAAATAGTTGAGGTCACATATCAATTCATCTTTAGTGTTTCAAAGATGTAATTTTATGGCATTACAAAAAATGATAGAACTAATTTATTAAGCATAAACAAATGTATAGAACAACAAATTTTAAAAATGATAGAACTAATTTATTCCTAGCCATGCATATGCAACCAAAACTTACTTGTATTTTCATGAAGGGAGTTGGTTTAATAAGATAAAATAGAAGTTTCATTTATGTTTTTGTATATGTTAAATGAGGGAGATATTACAAGTTTTAACTGTGGGGAAAGTCCAAAGAAAAGAAGAATCTTGTTTCAAAGTCAAATGTTACATCTTTCTTCAATAAATTATATATATATATATATATATATATGATTGATTCAAACTAATTCCAGTTCTCTTGGTCATCATTCCAATATAATTACCCTTGAGCTAAATTTAATTTGGGTTGGTGGAATTTGGAAGTTGGTTTAGCCCACACCAAACAAGATTTTGCTCCCTTGGAGAAGGAAGATTCTTATGCATTTTTTACCATCTTTGTTAAGTTAATTATGCGTTTCTTAAATTACTTTTAAGAGTGAAGATTGTCTTCACATGCATATATATATATATATATATATATATATATCGTTTTACACTTGCTTTTCAAACAAAATTTATAGGAGATAAACTGCTAACATAAGATCCTTCCTAAAGTCGAACACATTTAATTTAGAGTTTCAATAATTGAACTACCTCTAAAAGAAAGGTTTACTTTGTTAATATAAATAATAATTAATTATCCATTCTTTTATACTTATTTTAACCATAGTTTCCATCTCTTCCGGATCTATTTTGTTCGAATATGATTCAATTCATTCATCAAACCCATATCATAAACAAGTTCATAATTTGTTTTCTTTCGAAATCTTCATAAATTGTAACATGAATAATATGAAAGGAGTCAATGATTAAATTGTGGTTACAATAAAAAAGAAGAATGGATATATAATAAAAGAGAAATATTTAGGTATACTCGGGTATGACCTAAATAATAATATCAATGAATATAAACTACACATTACTTTATTTTAAACTTAAAAATTAAAAAGGGAAAGAAAAGAAAAATAGTTTGTAGTCCATATCGAGACACATATGTGTACATTAATATTTAATTTGTGGCACGAACATGACCTAAATATTTCTCATGATAAAATGGAAGTAAAGAATGAAAAAGAAAAATGCCATAAAGAAAAAATATATATAATAGAAAAAGGTGAATTCCCAAATTCCCAAATTCAAAAGCAAAGGGATTTTGGCTGCATTCAGACATCATGTTTGCATTAGCTGTTTTGCTTGTGAGGGTCATATAGAAGAGAGTGAAGCTTTTGGATTATTCCACAAAAAAAACAGTCCTTTGAGATATGATCATGTCCACCTCTGATTTATGTTTTTTTTTTTGTTTTTTTATGTACAGAGAATAATTATTTAAATAACAATAATAATTTAGTCTTTTTTTTTCTTGAAAATTACAAAAAAGATAAATTTTCATAAAGAAACTAAAACTTTTATTTTTGATCGTAATGAAAATGTTTAAAACGAAAGATACAACAAAATACAACTCAATTTTATATAACTCTTGACCAAGTTTAAAACATGCATAAGTTTAGAAACCATAAAAACTAGGAGCATGATCTATAATAATAATAATAATAAAGAGTAAACAATTATTAAAATGAAAGGGTCAACACAAAGATCTTACTTTGAAAAAAAAAAAAAACTTATTTGAAATGGATTGTTTGTTTTGTGATTTTCAACAAGTTATTACCAGTGAGTTATTATTAATGTAACGGTTCAAAGTAATTATCAATTTTTAAAGTACCCATTCTAACCATTCAAAATAATCACTTATTTCTAATCAATAAAAGATAATCTCTCATTTTTAAACCGAGCTCCACCAAAATCTTCATTCAACCGAATTTTCCTCCACAATTCATTCACCAAAATCTTCATTCAAATGCGCTATTGTCGGGATCTCTTCTCCAAAAAAATAATTTTAAACAAGTTATTGCACAAATCCTAATTTTTAATCACTTAAAATAACTTTTCCATTCTAATCACTCGTACAAATCTTCATCCAAAAACCTTTGAAGAGTTGTCCCTTATTTTTTAAATTACAATAATGGAGGGTGGGAGAGACTCGAATCCAAGACTTAAAAGTCATTAGGTGAGGATTGATATCAATTGAGTTATTACTCTAATGGGAAGAGTGGTCCCTTATTCGAACCTTTTAAACAATTTATAAAAATAAAATAATAATAATAATAATAATACTACGAAATAAAAGGGTATGAGCCTAGTTAAATTAGGAAGGAAAAAAAAAAAAAAAGCTTACCATGTTTAGTAACTTCAAATGTGATTACCAAAAGAAATGGTGATACATAAATTTCAATATTCCATCTTAAAAATAGATAATTGATTCTGATTTATTTGAGTAAGCAACTTACCATAAAAAAAAATTGAAACTTTTTAACCAAAATTTGCTCAGTGATTCAACAATTCCATCATTATGCTATGCAATATGCCATGTTCATATAATGCACAACCAACGTCACATGTTCATATCAACTTTCCCACTTATCTGATTTGCACTTTTTTTTCTTCATTTTCTAAAATCACCCATTTCTGAAACTTCACATTTTTTTCTGAGTTAATGGGTCCCTACGACTCAGTGATCCCATCACTCGCAGATTGATCGCTTTCTGGTTTCTTCCATTTTGGATTCCTTGTTTTGGGAATTGGGTTGTTTTTGTTTTTGGGGTTTTCTCACAATTTTGAGTTCATTTTAAGGTTTTTGGAATCTGATTTGAAGTGGGTTTAGCGAAATGCTGGGAGTGGATGTCAAAACAGGGCACAGCCGCTCTAAAAGGTAGCTTTCACTCTGTTTTTTTTTTTTTGCTTCTGTTTTAGTAATTACCCAATGTACCTGTTGATCTATGTTCGTACTTGATGGGTTTTCAATTCTGTATTTGAGTTTGTTAGAATAAACTGAACACAAATCATGAATCAAAGAAAACACGAGACAAGTGATTTATGTTGTTCACTAACGTTCTGTTAGTTACGTCCGTAGAAAGATAGGCGAGAAAGAGTTTCAGTTTTAAGAGAGTTTAATAGTGCACTATCGTAAAGTTTTAATACGAAGATATAAACCGAATTACATATTTCAACTAAGTTTTGGGCGCTGTCATGGAGCTCCCACCAGATGCTCCACTCCTAGACTCTAACTAAGTAATCATAGCGCAATATATTTCAAGGCACGATTGAGATGTTGTTCGTTGAAAATGAGAGTGAAGTTTCAAATTGAGGTCCTGTTTTGTCTGGTGAAATTGATTGATTGTTTTAATATAGTTTGTAGCTGAGACATGTCAAGAAGGGAAGTCATGCATTAATGTGTTGTTGTTTTTAGCTTTTTGCTCTTAAAAATGATGAGGAACCTTTGTCCTTGACTTCTTATCCTACTCATGTTGTAGATTTCTTTCGTCTTTGCTCTACGCGTATGGCAGCTCGCTTGACAAGAAAGCGGTTCAAGATGATCGATTCGATAAATCCCTCGATTCGTCAAATGCTGTAGAGATGGTAAGATGCTTTCCTTTTCTGTTTTCCTTATCAACTACAATGTCCTTAATTAGGCAATAACTTATAATTACAAATATGATATGAACATCTCTAAATAAGTTCAAATTCCTAGTAGCTAGACTATGAGAAAGTCTTAAGCTAGCAATGCCTGTGAAAATTTACTAGTATTATTTTCATTGAACATCAGAATATGGATCAGGTGAAAGAAGTTGAGAATAAGAAAAACGCGTCGCCGAAAATGGAAGTGAATAATTCTTTGAAGCAGGAGGTAAGGATTTAAACTTTGAAGTTCTTGTACATTTAATCAGAAGAATTACAACAATGAGTTACTTGGGCAACTTCCTGTTGATTACTTATCATTTCAATGCTTCGTTTTAGATTATTCAACTCGAGAAGCGATTGCAAGACCAGTTCAAGCTCCGGTCCACATTAGAAAAAACATTGGGTCATGAAGTCTTTCCCTATAATAAATCAGACAAAATTTTGATGCCAAAGGTAAAAGCCTCTCTGAATATTTTCAGATGACATTCATAAATGCTTGATCTTTATCAAACTCTCTGTGCATTTATAAGTTATGTTCTATGCCTTGTCTAATAGCGAAAGACGATTCATTTTTCATTAAGAAATACGTGACGAGTTCGTGTATTGTTTTGTTTATTTTGTAAATTCAATCCACTTTGTTCATTGCAGTCAGCTATGGAGTTAATCAAGGAGATTGCGACGTTAGAACTAGAAGTTGTACATTTAGAACAGTATCTTCTTTCTTTGTATCGAAAAGCATTTGAGGGACAATCATCTTCGGTATCTCCTTCTGCTAAGGACGAGAAGTCGAAATTGCCTTCGACCCCTAGAGGCCGGTCAATGGAAGTTCCCCCACCTGATATTTCTTCCAAAGATGAAAACTTAGAAGCACCTTCTGGCTGTCAGTCACTTGAAAGCCCAAGTAAGGATTGCAGTGATATAGGAAGAGATGGAAATCTTTCGGTATCGAATTTTCATCGTAGTCAATCGTCACTGACGACAGTGAATGCAGCCTCTTTAAATAAAGTGTTCGCTTCAGTCGAGTCACTGGATAGAACCCTGCGCGCCTGCCATTCCCAACCAGTGTCCATGAATGAGGTAACTTGTAGCACTTGATGAAGCATTTTCTAAGTGTTTTTGAAGCATTTCTTGGTAATGAGTTGCTTGTTGCTTCTCTACAGTATGCACAAAATGTTTCATCCAATATAATCAGTCTCGCTGAGCATCTTGGAACTCGCATTTCTGACCACATACCCGAGACTCCAAACCGGCTATCGGAAGACATGATCAAGTGCATATCAGCTATATATTGCAAACTAGCAGAACCATCTTCATCACATCATGGACTTTCATCTCCAAGATCTTCTTTATCACCAGTTAGTGAATTTTCTCCAGGAGAACATGGTGGTATTTGCAGTCCAGGGTTCAGGAACAACTCATCCTTCGACGTTCGATTGGACAATCCTTTTCTTGTGGAAGGTCTTAAAGATTTTAGTGGGCCATACAGTTCAATGATTGAGATATCACGGATTCGTGGAAACCCTCAAAAGCTACGTTATGTCGAGAGTTTGCTCGAAAACTTCAGGTGCGCATATGTAATATTTAGGCATCAGCACTACAAATTTTCCTGTTATCTTACCGTTTTTGTTATCAAAAACTGAATCAACAATCAAGAAAATAAAGGAAACGCAAAACAAATAACAAATTGATTCCATGTGTTAGCTACGTCCATGGGCAGAGGAGAAAACTGTTTTATTAAGGAGATAAGAAAAAAAATGCTTGGTAAAAAAGGGGTACGATTTTAAGAGAGTTTGTATAGTGCACTTTTATAGGTCCCCGCTCGCTGACCAGGCAGCGAGTTCTCTAACTAAGTTATCGTAGAGCAACATAGTTCAAAGACATCTAACAGTTTTCTTATCTGTCTCTTGGGTTATGGTTTGACAGGTTGCTTATATCTCGTTTAGAGGAAGTTGATTTGAGGAAACTTAAGTACGAGGAAAAGTTGGCTTTCTGGATAAATATTCACAATTCACTTGTGATGCATGTAAACATGTCAATCTTTTAATTCATCCTTACACTTCATTTCCTACATAATTGGATTATAGTCGTTTTGTCGTTTTTCGAACAGTCGTATTTGGCTTATGGAGTACCCCAAAGCAATGTCAAGAGAGCCTTTTTACTCTTGAAGGTAATTTCTCTGGTTTTTGTTAGGAGCCTAACCTCTCTATGATCATTGTGTTACTAATTCTCATTTTGTCTATGTTTTCCAGTCTGCTTATAACATAGGAGGCCATACAATTAGTGTAGACACAATACAACGTTGTATTCTTGGCTGTCGGATGCCTCGTCCTCGACAGGTATCGTATGCTTGGTCTCATCATCGTGATGTCTAATGTTGTCTTTCTTGGGTTTTCACTAACCAAGGGAAGATCACATTTACTTCTCTAAATGCTTGATGTAATGAGTTTTACATGCAGTGGCTTCGTCTGTTGCTTCATTCAAAGACGAAGTTCAAGACTGGAGATGAACGACAAGCCTTTATGATTGACCGTCCAGAACCGCTCTTACATTTCGCACTTTGCTCTGGGAGCCACTCCGATCCTGCGGTAATTTCATAGTTCACTGATCCATTTACCTGTTTCTCTTTGTTGTAATGATAACATTATGTCCAATTTGCTAAACAGAGTCTATAGTTAAATGAGAATAGTCAAGAGTCGGACGGTTTCTCTTGTGATAATAGTCAAGGTGCGCGTAAGTTGGCCAGACATTCACGTATATAAATAAAAAGTAGAGTGAGGAGTTAATAAGTCATTTAACTATTTTTTATCAATGAATTGTTAAAATTAAGTCTAGACACACTTATAAGTTGTCATGAATCTTTTAATATGGTTTCAGGTTCGTGTTTATACACCTAAAAAGGTACTTCAAGAACTGGAATCTGCAAAAGACGAGTACATTCGAGCCACGTTCGGTATACGAAAGGATCAAAAGATTCTTCTTCCAAAGATGATCGAATCATTCGCAAAGGACTCTGGACTATGTTCATCTGGCCTAATGGAGACGATTCTCAAGAGCTTACCCGACTCTCTGAGAAAGAGGGTCGAACGAGCTGCAGTCGGGAATCCGCGGAAGAGTGTCGAATGGATTCCTCCAAGTTACACTTTCAGGTATCTGATTACAAAGGAGTTGGTGACTTAATTTGCTCCCTAGATTGCATTTTCTTTCTTGTTTTTAGGATCAACTCAGATGCTAAAGTTTTTGTGCATTGTGTTTGATGTCTCATTTGTACATAAAGGAACTGTAAGCAAAGGCATCTGAGCATATAAAAATGGGAGCTCGTGTATTTCTATTTTGTACTTGAAATGCCTATAGTTTATTCCCTTCAATGTTTTTAGCTTGAAATTGTTTATCAAAACTGTCATAAAAATGTAATAGACTTTATTTAAGAGATGGTTTGAGTATATTTGAAGTTCTATTCTAATGAGACAAATCTCGTAGCTTATCATATGTAATATTCAAAAAAATTTGTAAAAAATTAATTATTTTCTGGTTGTCATTAGGTGTACATTAATGCTGCTTTTGTTACTATGATTATAAATCATTTGAATAGTTGATTATATAATATTTTCTCATTATACTAACTCTTTTGAGTTAAATTCTAATTGTAAAGTAAGTGAAGTTCATTTTTTTTTAAGTAATTTAACCAAAATTTTAAAACACTTAAATAATTGGAAACTGAAAATATATAAAAATTGTTTAGAGAAGTTTTCATTAATAGGGGGTAAATATGTAAAATTGGACAAGTTTCTAATTGCTATGGGATGCACAAGTAACAAAAACATCCACAAAAAAGCAACCTCTCCAATCTCCAAAAAAAACCCAAAAAAACCAAACCAAAACCTCATATTTACAATTTTAGCCCCAAATCATTCGGGAATCGCACTAAGCTTAGCAGTGAATTTTCTACTCCCACCACTCATTCTCGGAACCTTCCTAAACTCCTCCCCGGAAAACACCGCCGCCGGCGACCCACATTTCTCACTCCGACCGCCGCCGGCCTTCACGAGCGCCGAGCTAGCCTTCACCGCCAACGCCGCCATGTCCTCCGCCGGCAGCCGCCGGTTCATCTTCTCCAACGGCAGCGCAAAGTAAAGCTGCCCGAGTTGGAGCTCGTCGCCGCCGTCGACGGCGGCGACCACGCCGTCGAAGTCCATCTCGTCGGAGTTACAGATAAAACTCGCCGGAAATTTGTGCAGCACGTACGAGACCTTGACTGGGTACGAGTATTCAATCAACGTTCCGTCGGTGAGAATCAGTTTCGCCGTCGCGAAATCGCCGGAAACGGAGGAAATGCAAAGACCCATTTCTTCTTTGGGGATTTGACTTGACGAAGAAGAAGGCAAAAACGGGGATCTGTTTATAAAGGAGCGGATGCTGCCACGTGTGATTTTGTTTTTGTCGTTTTGTTGGATGCATTATTTAATTTAATTTTTCTTTTTCTTTTGGTTTGCCAGACTGTATAATATGAGTGGTGACAGGCTGGCGAGTTGGTAGGAATTTAAATAAATTACTCTTGTGTGTATTTTTAAATGACTTTATGTTTATGTAGACAGGATTTGAATCCAGATTGAATTATTTTTTTCAAAAACTAATTAAATTATTCAAATTTATTAACTTAGATGCGCGTTTAAGAATAAATTATTGAATGTAACTGCTTTTAAATAATGCTTCCTAATAAGTTATACAAAAAGCTTCCTGATTATTGTTGGATTTAAAAATCAAATATATTTTTAGACGAAGTAACTCTAAAAGATCCCATAAAAAAGTTTAAAGATTAATTTTTAGTCTATAGTATCACTTTTATGTCGATCATTAATAACGTGTCAATTTAACGATGATTTTTTATCACAACAACTTCTTAACTCGTAAACTTTTTTTTATTATTATTTTTTAATTACTTATAACAAAGAATTATATTCATCAAGCTCTTTGCACCATTACCATTCATTTTAAAATCTTCTATATATCCCAACACAACCT
Source organism: Sicyos baderoa (assembly GCA_037832685.1). Lineage (NCBI taxonomy): Eukaryota > Viridiplantae > Streptophyta > Magnoliopsida > Cucurbitales > Cucurbitaceae > Sicyos > Sicyos baderoa. The sequence goes on along the minus strand of JBBMEF010000003.1, from coordinate 938,804 downwards.
TAGAATTTAGTTGTCCGGTCTTAGAAGTTAAAATTGTGTAGGTAATTTCTTAAAATCTAAATGATAATGCCCATCATTAATAATCATTGCCTACTGATTTATATGTTTTTTTTTTTTTTTTCTTTCTTTTTGCAATAACCAAGTAATTTATATGTCAATCATAATAATGTGTGTGATGGTATAAATAAAAAATATTGAACATTAATATTAAGTTAATATGAATTTCATCAAATTAATCCTTCGCCACTAATAATTTAAGAAATTTCTTTCAGAATTGATACCTTAATTTGAATCATATCAATAATTTAACATTTATCATCTATAAAATATATATAAAAAAAAAACTCTCATTTATCCATAAAATATCACATAATCAACCTTAAAGGAAGAAACCAAAAACAGTATAATGAACTTTTAAACAACTTAAAATAAGAAAAGAAATATTGGGATATGCGCGTGGTTTCAGCCATTAGGAAACACGATATTTGAAAATTTATAAAAACGTGGGATATGAGGATATTTGATTTTGAGTGGTGTGGAATAATAATAATAAATAATTATTTTAAAGTTCTAAACTTTATATTTATTTATTATTTTTTTTCTTTTTGTCGTTTCTCTCTTTTACTTTAGGCATGGCTTCCTGTCTAAGTTCTCAAAAGTGAGATTTCAAAAAAAAAAAAAAAAGTTCTCAAACGTGATACTCATGGCTTTTCCTCCATATTTTACATCAAAAACTTGTTGAAGTAATTATTTATCACTTCCATTTATACGATAGTAATCGTCTGGTATACACTTCGACTTGTTATTACAAAATATATTGTTTGACCATATTAATAAGTATTCATGACAACCTATCTATATAAAAAATATTTTTTTTATTTATTTACATTAAATATTATATGATAAGACAATATCTTCTAATAATAATCTAAAGTACAAGAGATGTTCTTGGTGTTGTTTTTTTTTTAATAAATAATTTCAACCTAACAATAGTAAAAATGTTTTTACTATTTGAAAAAATATTTAGAATAGACCCTTATTCAAGTGTATTTAGAATAGGCCCTTATTCAAGTGTATTTGAGTTGAATATTTGAACATTTGACAAATTTAATGTAAAAATTGCAATTTGACAATGAACTAAAAACAGCAATCTAATAAAACAGGTAAAATTTGGAGTTGATTTTCTCTTAAAAATATGATTGATGATTTAGTGATTACTTTGTTTCTTAAACCTTCGAACTAAGATATGGCAAAAGTGCATTCAAATTGACATCTTAATACTTCAATCATCAATATCATATAACAATCAAATTTAAATAATTGGACAACTTTTGCAAGCTTGTAATTAGGTTAGGTACATATATTTATTGAATGTAATGCTAAAAATTAATTGAAGAACAAAAAAGGAATTAATTTAGTCAAAGTGTGAAAGAAAATGAATAATTATAAAGAGATCCACGAGGGTGTGTGCAAAGATTTGAAGGCATAAATCCGACCAGAGGAAAATAGTGGTCTGAACAGTGTTGGGTGGATCCGAAACCTAGGAGGGACGAAGTACACAAATATCCACTTGTCTATGTTTCATGTTCATCAATGTCAATTTCGTAATTAATAAGCAAAACCCATACAAACCTCTTTCTTAATTTATCCCATGTCCTTTGCTTTTTCTTTCTTTAATAATTTGGTCTAAAAAACCCATAGGCAATACATATAATTGAGAATCATTTTAGATTTTATTTTTTCACACCCTAGCTCTCAATTATTGTCCTTCCAAATATTCTAATGCTTAGCTCTAATTATTTGTTGCAACCGATTAATTCATAGTTAGGTGATCATTATGAGATTTGAACTCATTACCTTATGGACCACAAGACCCCTTTTAACCAATTGAGCCAACCCATGATAATTAACTGCAAGTCTAGTTTGGCTTAAATAATTTGTAGCTTATACTTGAAAATAATAGGCTGGTTGGTGGGATGGAATGTAAAAGAAAGTTGTATGCTTAAGAGTTATATTGTTCATGTCTAATTTTTAGATTTAAAAAACGAACAATTTGGGGCCGCAATCGGCAATTATTAATTAATAGTTGATCTTGCTATGCATACTTACGTTTGAAAAACAACAAAACCTTGTGGTAAAAAAAAAAAAAAAAAAAAAAAAAAAAAAATAAATAAAAACAAAACCTTTTACAAATTTCTTCACATTTACAAATTTTGAATATGAGATTTTCAATAATACATATTTTGACTCCAAACTTCCTACTCAGGTTCTAAGGAAACAAAGATTCTAAAAATGTGGAAATATGAGGTACAATATAGTACTTTTAAGAAAAGTTATGAATACTTGATATATATTATCTATTTCAACTAAAGTATTTGTTATTACTATGTTTTTTTTCTTTCTAAAAGGCTTCAATATTTGATATATTTTGTATGATCTAGTAATAGTGCAAAATCAAAAAACAAATTAACTAAATACATTTTTTTTTTCAATTGCTCAATATCTAATACAAATTTCATGATGAACCATACTTAACTTACCAGTAAACTTCAAGTTAATTAAATTAATACCTATAAATTAATTCTGCAAAAGCCTTGACTTAAAAAAATGGAATATATATATAGAACATGAGCATTTTAAACAAATACAACCAAAGTTAACACTACACACGCACCACATGAAATCTATAATATATACTTTGTGTGCAGATATGTGGTTGGCTTTGTCTCACCTAGGTATTTTTTTAAAAGAGATTGCATGAGTTTGTTAATTTAATATTGAGGCCAATAATTGAAAGGAATGCCAAAGGCATTGTAGTTTCTTCACATTTGCTTCTTTCATTTTGATCAATCATTAGAAGCACCACCTTATAAAAAATGTCATCACAATAAGCCTTTTGAAAGTGATTTAAAAAACCATTTTTTAAAAAAAAACTAAAAAAGAAATAGTGATCAAACATGACCTAAGTTATTTATAAATCAAATCTCCGGTGCCAAAATGGTGCGAAGAGAATCAAAAGTAAATGAGTCGATATAAAAATTACTTAAAACTAGTTTATGTGATGCCTTGGTTAGATCCTCCAATTGACTCCACTGCCTCAAGTTTAGGATCATAGATGATTACTTGAATATCTCCATCTTCAAAAGCTTTGATTAATCGCAATTGATCAATATCTATATCCCTCCTTGAAGACTCAAATAGCTTGATCCGTTATAGTAATTCAATACTAAGAGGCAATTTCACACATTGGTTAGTGTCAAATGCGAAAATATCTATCAAAGTATTATACTCTAATCCAGCGGGATAATGTCTTAATTGCTTTGTATTGCTTCTTTTTTGGACAAAAAACAAATCCATAACTATAATCAAAAATTTATTCTCTTCTTCATCCCTATTCTCCAAACCAAATCACATCACATCACACAACATTAAGTGCTGATTGATGTATTTTTTTCAATGTCCACTGCTTTTATATATATATATAATAGTCGAGATGCCTATATTTGACTACGAAAAAAACAAATGAGTTTGTTTTTATGATAAAATAAAGGACAATTGTACTTGATAGTCCAATATTACAAAATAATTATAAATTTATGCAAATTTAAAAATATTTTACAAAATAATTACACATTTAGACAAATTTGAAAATATTTAGAATATACAATATAAATAATACTCATCATACTGTATTATTCAGTATAAAAAGTATTACTTTATACCGTATTGACTATGGTTGCTAATTTTTTTCAAATTTATCTAATATTGTAAATATTTTATCAATTTGGTCAAAACCCCTAAAATAAATCATCTTTTTAATTTAAACAAATAATATCCTAAGTACTTTTAGATTAAGGGTAATATCTCTTTTATTAATGAGGCGTGCATAATCTTTTTTGTTTAATGTTAAAATAGAGAAAAGCACAATTTGAAATCGGAAGATTGGTGGTTTCTAGTTCATTTCTGATTTTTTTTTGAAAATCGAAAAATCATAACTTCGCTCCTCTATATCCAAGACACCACTCGCTCGTCTCTAGATTATGAAATTGGAATATTTTGAATGATATCTAGTTTAAAAGTTTTTCAACAGTCTTGAAAAGTATATCTTGAAGTCATGAGTTTCAACATCTCGTCAGCCCCGTAGGAACTCTCAAGGAAGTAGTTTATTTCCAATTATAAAAACCAAAACTCAATTAATATTCCTACATTTAAGAGATAAGGTTCATAAAATTGTGGAATTTTTTTTGAGATGAGATACTTTTAAAATTAGTAGAATTGAATTCATTATTAAAAAGCAAATTGTTTTTTTTTAGATTACAATAATTGAGGATGAGAAGATTCGAATCCAAAACCTATATATTGTCGCTTGAGCTACTGCTTTATTGACATTATTAAAATTCAATTAAACTTAACAAACTTTAATATCTAAACAAAGTATACCTATTATTAAATCTTACACTCAACCTAAAATTATAGAAGTTTCTAAAAAAAAGGACAAATAAGGGTAAACTTTAATATCTAAAGAAAGTAAATCCCTTTATTTGAAACACGAATTTGATCGGAAATAAGATAATAATATATATTTTTCTAATAAGAATTTGGATGTTTTCCTTGAAAAATAAAAAGAAAAAACAAGAACAAATAAGGGTACAAGCCTTCCGAGGATTAACGACACTTAAATTATCCAGACGAATCGAAAGTGATTGAATTTTGAAGTTGAAAAAAAAAAGAAATAAGATAAAGTGGAAGATAAAGTAGAATGATTTGGAGATATGAAATAATTGTTTGAAAATTAGTATTTTGGAAAAAAAATATGTTGAACAAATATTTATTGTATACTAATTTTTTAAAATATAATGATGGTATATTTTGGATTGATAGATAAATTTAATATATTTTATTTATATTATATAATTTAAAATTTAAAAATATGTGATGTGATAAATATTTTATTGTGTATTATATTCTTTAAAATTAAAAGAAAATTGATGTGACCAGATAAAAGATTTAAAGTGATCTTTAGTCAATATCATATTATTTAGTCTACAAAGTTTTTTAGAAAATTTATTAGGTATACAATTTTAAGATCATCTATTAAAATTATAGCACATTTTTATCAAAAATTCGTTTATACCAAAATTTTGAGTAATTGAACTCAATCGAACTCAATCAATAATTAGTGATTGAACTCAATCAGTTTGTTAAGTGATTGAGCTCAACTGATCGAGTTCAATCACTAGTTATTGTTTAAGTTCGATTGCTTTCAATCACTCAGAATTTTGGTATATGTGCAATTATTTTCAGTTTTGTGCTATGATGCAATTTTTTTAGCCAATTTTTGTTATACATGTAATTTTTTTTTTTTAAGATTAATATTTAATTTACAATTTTATCACCTAAATACTAAAATTGATTATTATTAAAATGTCAAAATAAAATTTAAGACCAAATTAAACTAGATTCTAATTTAAAGGATTAAAAATGTATTTTTCTAATAGCTTTATTGTTGGGTGATAATCAATTTAACAAGATCGTGCATTCCATCCTGAAAATCATATATTTTTTTTTATTTTTTACGGTTTAAAAATAAGGCATAAATCTGAGTGTATGAGTTATTTTGGTTCGATTTTTGTCGGTTTTGTACTAATCCGACAACCGAACCGATATCTTCAATTTTTAAAAAATTGATTCGATCCGTATAAAGCATAGAACCACTAAATTGTTTTTAATTGGTTCATTTTTTAATAGATTCGATTTAATGTCAATAAACTATAAAGTATGATCATGAAAACAGGAAAATATCCCCAAAAATATGAAGATTATCAAGTGTCGTACAAAATCACAAAAAATAAAAATAAAAATCAACGGCAGCAGCTCATAAAATCATCAAATGTTTGGAAAAATTGTTGGTGTTTAGAAAAGCTTTTGTTTAATGGCGGGGGATTTGTGGTTTTCGACTTGTCCAATGTAATTTTAAAACCGAACCGAACCGAACCGAACCGAACCATCGGTTCTCGGTTTTCGGACTTACTTTCACCCCTATCTGAGTGGGCTCGAAACGTCGTCGTTATCTCCCACAAAACGACAAATCTTTATCTTCACGCCCTTTCTTTTCTTACACTGGTTAAAATATCTCCTCTCCAAAATTAATTAAATTAAAAAAAAGAAAAAAAGAAAACCCAATTTCTCCGTTCACTGTCCCCAGATATTAATCCGTCGCCGACCAACTCCCTCATTCTCCTAACCGTAATTCGCCGGAAAATTCATCCCACTGTTGGATACCCGACCCGATACGAAACCCGATCCATTGAACATTTCCTTCAATTTCGTCTCAATCCTTTCGATTCCTCGTATATGATCGAGTTCTAGCTCTGAAGAATGGATCGGGCGACGATTACGGTGGGGCCGGCCATGGATATGCCGATTATGCACGACAGTGACCGCTACGATTTGGTCCGAGATATCGGCTCCGGCAACTTTGGGGTTGCCAGGTTGATGAGAGACAAGCATACCAAAGAGCTCGTCGCTGTCAAGTATATCGAGCGAGGCGATAAGGTCGATACTCGATTATTCTTGATCAACTCTTTCTTGTTTCTTACTGCTTTTAAAAGAAATTTCAATCTATTTCAGGAAATTTAGGGTTTAGCTTTTTTTTTTTTTTTTGTTCTTCTTGGGTATTTTTATCTTCCATATCTAGTGTGACTTATAGTTGTTTGTTGTTCATTGGATGCTTTTATGACTTTTTTTTTTCGGTTACTTGGGAATTTGAAATTTCTCTATTTGGATTTTGGGGTTTCCTTCCTTTGTTTCTTTCGTTCTTTACTCTTGTTAATTTTGGGAAATTTTCTTTTTAACTTGAGGACTAGTCTAGCTATAGTGATTGATGCGTGTAAAGATGCAATTCATCGGTGATTTTATATATTTTTGTTATTTTGTTTTGTTTCTTTCTGTATTCTGGGAGTTATGATTTTTTTCAGTTCTTTTATTCGATTGAATTCTATATTCTTTTTGAAAATTAATATGAAATGGCAGAGAGAAATAGTGGCATAAGCATGTTATTTAATGATCCAAGCTGTTGCCACCTTTATTTTACCTATCATAGCTCCTGTATTTGATGCATGAAGTTGCCATATTTGAGTCTTGTCATTTAGTTGGCTAATGTTCTGTTTTAGCACAGGCATGTTCTTATGTGTAATATTTGAGCTACTGAGTCACAAGGGAACATAATGCATCTTTTGTTAAGATAAATCCACCGGGAAACTTGTATCTAAAAACTAAAATCTTCGAAGATAATTTCGTTTTGGGATTTTTTTTTTTTTGAAGTTTTGGGATTTTTTAGTTTAAATAGTTAGTTGGCCTCCACCAGCAGTGGTGATGGAGATTGTTTTTCTTTTCTTTTTAATCCCTATGAAACTATGTCTTGTAGATCGATGAAAATGTGCAGCGAGAAATCATCAATCACAGGTCCCTGAGGCACCCTAACATAGTCAGGTTCAAAGAGGTAGTAGTCTAATTATTGTTTTTTATATTTTCCAGTCCGCTCAATTTATTGCTTGTTTCTCGCTTTTTCTTAACTCTGGAACACGGATGAAGGTCATATTGACTTCTACCCATCTTGCAATTGTAATGGAATATGCATCCGGAGGAGAGCTCTTTGAGCGAATCAGCAATGCAGGACGCTTTAGTGAGGATGAGGTCTTTATTCTTGAATTTACCTTTTGTTTCTTTCTATTATCATCATTTTGCTTGCTCTTGTCAGGCTAAATGCTCTATTGTTTTGGTGAAGGCTCGCTTCTTCTTTCAGCAGCTTATATCAGGAGTCAGCTACTGCCATGCCATGGTGCTTCAACTATTACATGCATATCATCTTCTTTTCTAAATCCTATCCTCGAAAGGAAGTGCAAAATTTTTCGTTTATTTTTAATTTCTTTTACTTGCTTTTATTGGTGAAGCAAGTGTGTCACCGAGACTTGAAGTTGGAGAACACTTTATTGGATGGAAGTCCAGCCCCTCGTTTGAAAATATGTGACTTTGGCTACTCAAAGGTAGTAATTTTTCTGTTTCCTATTTCAATTATTAGTTTCTGGTGTTTAAATTGCATAAATTTTAGCTGATACTTAAATCTTTATTACTTCTGTATTTGTTCAATAGTATTGAATACCTTTCTGGTTTTCTGCTTTTTGTACACGACTGTTCAATTTTATGGAACGCCTTTCTGGTTTTCTGCTTTTTGTACACGACTGTTCAATTTTAAGGAAAATTTATGGTTTAGATGACAGGCTGACAGCTAACTTGATTTTTATCTTGAAGGTTGATGTGCTCTTTTAATCCTGTTTATATACATGTGCTAGACAGTAGACACGAATTGAATCTAGATTTAGTTCTATCTATCAGATTCGAAGCTTCATGGCTGCTGAGGGTTTGTGGTAGGGTAGTCTGATTTGAACTTATGGATTGAATTTATTTTCTACTCGACTCTATGAAAAAAATGTCATGTTGAATTAATTCTTTCAAATTATTGCTTCGGGGGATCATCCCGACTGAATGATGTTATTTATATTCCCCAGTCATCGGTGCTTCATTCACAACCAAAGTCAACTGTGGGAACACCTGCATATATTGCTCCAGAAGTGCTTTTAAGACAAGAATATGATGGCAAGGTAAGATTCTTCTAGATTGCATCTGGTTACTTTCAATGTGGTATCTAATTTTTCCATTTATTGGATGCATGGTTTTTGAACTACGGACTATTAGAAAACAGTTTAAAAATCTGACACATGTGTTCCTTCATGCTGTTGGGTTTCCTTATACCTTTGTTTGTAGTATTGGTTGTATCACTATCATGTATGTTATGTGTATCTTATTGATTGATAGTCCGTCTATATAAGAGGACCTTATATGTTGGATTATAATAAAAGAAATATCATACATTTATTTCTTACCTAAATTTAAGATGGTATTAGAGCAAAAAAAAAGTATAGTTTTTTAAAGCCTAGCGATCACCTTCGCTGCCACTTGAACCCTAGCCACTGCACTTGAACTGTGCACCGTACTTCTAATAGTTCATTTTGGTTAGTTCGTGTTTTCTTGTCTTCTCTTTTATTTTTCCATTTACCCTATGCCTTATTCCTTTATGGCTTCGTTACCCTCTTGGTGGCAAAGACTCTGGTAGATGATAAGGTTTTCGTTTCTTGAACAAGAAGGGGACTTGAAATATTAGAATAAGGAAGTATTTGAGGGTGTTAGGATTAAGATGAAAGAAGAGCGGTAGAGAATGATTTTCTTGGACAGATTAGCATTAGAGTAAGGGTAGTTGAGTGAGGGTGAAGACAGTAGAAAAAAATTAATCACTTCTTTTGGGGTGTGTTTGTTTTTGGTAGAAAAAGAGTCGTAAACAACCACTTTTCCCCTTGTTTGTATTTGGTGGTAAACAATCACTCTTGACCACCCATCAAACCCTCCATTAAATTCCACATCAAACTTATCGCTCAATCACTACTAACACCAATCCCCAAACGAGTATTTAATCACCCCAATCACTATTAACACCAATCCCAAAACGAGTAGTTAATTATTCCAACAAGTGCTAACACTAATCCCAAACGAGTTGTTAATTAGCTAAACTACCATTAACCTTCCATTCCACTCCACTCTTTTCTACCAAATCCAAACACACCCCGAGAATTCATTAAGTCGGCAGTTGCAGGGGGATTATGAAATTATGAGGAGATGATTTCCCTTCGTCCTTTTACACTCCTCTTGTCAGTCCTAGATTATTTTTGGAGGGGGTGGTCTGGAGCTCTATTTCAGAGGGGGATTATGCTATGTTAGTAATTCCTTTTACCCTTGAGAATATAGGGTAATTGTTTTTAATTTGAAGAGAAGTAATGCCCCTGCGAATGGTTTCTTATGGCCTTCTTTCAGGATTGTTCGAATGTAACAGGATTTGGAAGGTGTTCACTCTGTTCTTTGAGAGGGGTGTCCTGAATAATTTTCTTAATGAGTTTGTTTATCTCTAAAAAGTATCGCAAGGCGAGAAATTTTAGGCTAATTAGTATAGTGACGAGTATTTATCAGGGGATAGCTAAAGTTTTGCCCAACAGATTGATGAAGTTACTTCCTACTACGATAGCGGATTCTCAGGGGACTTTCTTAGCTAGTAGGCAAATTTAGACCTTCTAGCAAATTTAGACCGGACCCTTATGAAAGAGACTCCAATTATTTAAAATAAGAAGGATAATTACAACTCAAAGGGGAGGTATATTTATTTTCATAATTATCAATCATCATGAACCTCTGTTCCAAACTTGTATTTATTTTCATCATTGTCAATCATGGCTCGATCTTTTCTGAAAAACTAATAATATGCTACGTGAATTTGTATTTCAAGCTTAAATTTATATAATACTTAAAGAACACATAAATTAACAGTTTATTCTTAATTTTATATTCCAACTTGATAGTCAATTGAATTTGTACTCTCTCAGAACTGAACAGCATGTTTACGTTTAAACTTCATGCTTTACACTGCATCTAATAAGCTAGAAGATAATAAGTAGACTTTAAAAGGCATTTTATCTTGATTCTCTATGAAACATCAGATTGCAGATGTATGGTCATGTGGAGTGACCCTCTATGTAATGCTTGTTGGAGCCTACCCTTTCGAGGATCCTGATGAGCCCAAAGATTTCCGGAAGACGATACAAGTATGGGAGATGATCCTACTAATATTTTGTTACTCTCTGAACTGAATTGCCTGAACTAAAGATTTTTCAATTGATCCATCACAGAGAATCCTAAGTGTCCAGTATGCTATTCCCGATTGTGTTCAAATATCCCCCGAGTGTTGCCATCTGATATCAAGGATTTTTGAGGCAGATCCTGCAACGGTACGAAAAAAAACCTGTTTGTTTATGCTACAGTGTAGATAGTATTTTAAAATCCCGATTCTGCTTCTTCAAAACATCTCAATTTGACCATATTTCCTCAACGACTTTTTGAAAGCCCCAGGCCTGGGATTTCTATGGATTGATGGGAGGTCTTAAATTCGAACACACGGGTCTTTATCTCTTCTTTGAGCTGTCCTGCCGGTTTACCCGGAATGTCTTGGGATTGATAAATTTACCTTTGTCATGATAGAGTCTAGCTCTATCTCACATCATGTTCAAGACTTCAAGTTAGTAGCTTTATTTGAAGTTTTGAACGACCTTTCTCACTTCATTTTTCTTTACTTAATTACTTTGTCATTACTTTTTTTCAAATTTGATACACTGCACTGAACTCTAAGAACTTTTTGACAAGTTATCTTCAATTTCTTTACTTTTAATTTTTTTTATATAAGGGAATAAGATTGGGCGACTTAAAATCAGATAGCTATTTGACGACAGCTTCCAATGAAGTCCTAATTATGGTTGATTCTTATCCAAAAAAATAATAATTATGTAGCAAGTATAGTGACCAGATGATTCAGTAACTCAACTTTTCTCCATTTTGTGTTGTGGCTTGGAATTCAAGCTAGTACTTGTCTTTTGAAACTGCATTCTCTATGTAGTTGTATATATTATGTAAGTTTTAGCATCTTCCACCTTATCCAACAATGGCTCATATTTACTTTCTCTTTCATGTGCATATACCCGACAGAGAATCACGATTCCTGAGATCAAGAATCATTCGTGGTTTTTGAAGAATCTCCCATCAGACTTGATGGATGAAAACACAATGGGAAATCAATTTGAAGAGCCTGACCAGCCGATGCAGAGCCTCGATGCAATAATGCAGATAATTGCTGAGGCTACAATACCAGCAGTTGGTTCACATAGCCTTTCCTACATGTCAGATAACCTTGACATGGACGACGAGGACATGGACGATCTGGACGATGAATCTGAACTCGATATAGAAAGCAGCGGTGAGATAGTGTATGCCATTTGACAATTGATATCAAGGTACCAAAACAACAAACTATGGGACTGTTCTTTTGGGACTGGTTCTGACTTACAAAGAATTTGTTTAGTGGAGGAACATTAGTCTGTTCTCATCGATTTGTAGATTGTCTTTACAAGTGCTTTTTGCTAGCGCCGGATTTGCACGTTCGTTCAGATTATGCCACGCCAAATAAAACACAGCTATTAACCCGAATTGTTGTAAACGATTTAAAGTCAGGAGATCTAATCTGTTTTTTCTTTTTCTTTTTGCAGACAGTTGAACTTGGTTTTGCTATTTTGCCTTTTGACATTGTCCTGAATTTGTTCCTCGTTATTTTGCATGAATTTGTGTACCCTGTACAAAAGTTATGAACTTCTCTTTTATGATTTGCCCTTTTGTCTGATTCTGTTGGTGCTTGATAAGTTGGGAGTTCTTCTGATTCTAGTTGCATACAAAAAAAAATAAAAAAATAAAATTGTAGTGAAAAGTTTAGGCCATGCCTCTATTCATCATACCAACATACCTAACTCTAACTCAATTTAAGTCATTTTATTTTTCAAAATACATTTTTGGGTTAAAGTACAACAAACCGTGGATTAAATAAAACTTTCTTTAAATTGTTGCAGTTCTAACCATCATAAGTTGACTACCTACTTAAGAAATAATTTCATCTAAATGGTATACGATTGACAATATATCATGTAAAAATAGTTGTATAGTTGTAGTGTCCAGGTTAATATACAAGAAATTCAAATGAATTTCATGAATGAAATAAACAGTTCAAACCTCTAAAAGAAACAAATAATGCAAATGTATAATCTAGTACAATTGATGCACAAAAAAGAGAGAGTATAATCTAGCAATAGCATGCATGCATAGCTTAATATACAAGAAATTCAAATATTGAGGACTTGAAAATAGCAAAATTAAATGCATAAATCCCAAGGTGAGATCTTAAGGAGCATTTGAACTAAAAATTCCAAAACACATGCAATTAAATTCTTTTCATGTGCCCAACTCATTGGATTATATCAAAGTCAACCAATCAATATCTTCAATAATGCCACTGACTTTCCCCCTTTTTTCCTTTTGCTTATACTTTAGACTTTCAATGTTTATTGTTAAGTGAATACTTTTCTTCGTGAAGAAAAAAAAACATTATAATTATCATCTAAAGTACGTAGGATACAAGTTTTAAAAAATATTGATATTATAAGAATCATATGGATGAATAAAAAAACCATTCTAGTTTGAAGTTTTATTGTAAAATTTGTAAAGTATAAACTAAGGGACATTGATAATCACAATTAATTAATTTTTTATTGGTTTTTTTTTTTTTTTTTTTTTTTGCAGAAATACACAAAATTGATAAAATATTTACAACATTAGGCAAATTTAAAAAAAATTAGCAACCATAGTTAAATATCCGGTATAAAGTAATACTTTTTATACTGAATAACTAATACATAATACAATATGATGAATATTATTTATATTGTATATTTGACTATGAATGTTAAATATTTTCAAATTTACATAGATATGTAATTATTTTGTTAAATTGGACTATCCAGTACAATTTCTCTTTTTTATTTAGTTCCTACTTTTATATGCAAACCATAGTACAACTACTTCCAGGATGTATTAGATTTCTAAACACATAAGCAAAATAGCTAGTAAGAATCAAATGATAAATGGGAAAGAAAGGATGATTTAGAGGTCATAACATTAATTTTAACGGAAAATTAATTTTCTTTTTAATTTAAATACTAAATTTGAACTTTTGAAACTTTAAAGATTAAAACAGAATTACTATCAAAGTTTAGGGAGCAATATAGTATTTTATCCAAAATTTAAATTATTTTTATCCATAAAGAGTGTTGCCATTAACAATTCACTTGTATTTATATTTCGAAGTGTAAACATCATATAGAACATGAGCAAAAGACAACCAACCTTTTTTTGAATAGATAGTTACTAATTTTTTTAAGAACTTTTTTAGAACTAATTTTTATTTTTAAAATTTGGTTGAAAAAATAGAAGCTATGGTAAAGAAATTGGGTGGAAACAAACATAATTATGCATATATATATATATATATATATGTTATGATTGTTTATATCGAATAGAGCTCGTTCTTTCTCTTCTTCCTTTTCATTATCATTGTTATTTTTTAATGTCTTTTAGCTGCGAATCTGTTCTATTCGATATAAACAATCATAACAATATATGTGTGGTATTATTAATGAAGATCCATTACTGGCTGCGGCAACACCGGTGGGTGCTTGCTTAGGTTTGTAGGAGAATCACCCAACTTGACCACCGACACATCCAGTAGCCAGTCACTTCGCTTGAAATGAGTGCATTACACAACTTTATAAACACATTTCCTTCTACTATTTGTTTAATATGTTTGGGATCTCACACAAATATATATATTTATTTACGACGGATATTAAGAAAAGTGGGATTTTTCACAACAAAAATAAAATTAAAGAAATTGCTTCAATAACACCCTTTTGAGAAAAAAAAAAGTTTATAACAAAAAAAGGGCAAATTTTTGTAAGAGGATAAAAATGTCCACACTTAAAATCATGTAAAACAAATGAAAGACATTAAATTGAGCCTATTAAAAGTAATTAGTTCATTTAATTGAAAGAAACACAATTTTGAAATATGAAAATTAGATACAAAAATATGTTTTAGATGGATTAAAAAAAAAGTATTATAATTAAAAATTTTGAAGTAAGAGTTTTCTTTAAAAAAAAAATAGTTCAATAATATTTGTTAATTTGAAATTTATAACTTTTAATTATATTTGTTGTAAAAAAAAAGCTCATTTGGAGAAGGGAAGGTTTTGAACATGTACGTATAACTATTATTAGGTTATAGAAGATATTGTTAGAGCCCATTTTGTTTTCTTCTTAGATTATGAGTTTCAAATACTTCATTTCCAATTGTAAATTAAAAAAAAAAAAAAAATCATGAGACTAAGTATTTTTTTTATAGTATAAATTAGAGAAGATGGACAACAAACCCTATATAACACTACTAATCTCAAATTACCCGTGACGTAAAGTTGAATTGGATTACAACCAATCAACCAAATCAACACGTCACCAACTCTTTCGATAGACTAAATATTTTTTTTTATAGTAAAAGAAGTCCTAAACTTATAATTTAGATTATATATGATGCCGTTAGAAATTTATGCATTATATGTATGTATATTTTTTTTTAAAAAAAAGTCCGAGATGCTCGAGTGATAACAGTCGAAGTGCCAAATTATGTTGGCACCAAAAGAATTAATAAGATCACCTTTTAATACCGGGCCGCACAATATTAAATTAATTTATTTTTTAAAAATTAAAAAAAAAAAAAAAAGACAAATAGTAGAAGGTAAGATGTTGAATTTTATAAAATATAAGGGGTAGAAATGCAAATAGCAGCTAATTAAGAAGCATGAAATTCCTTAAACCAAACTCAACACTCTTCCCTTCTCCTTTACATAAATAATGTAACTCTTCCCTTCTTCCCCTCACCACATCTCATCTCTTTTTCTCAAGGTATCATTTTCTTTTCTCTTCCGTTAACGTTCGCTATTCGTTTTCTTTTCGCATCTTCGAATCGTCTCTTGATATGCCCTTAATGTTCTAACCTTTTAGGATACTTGTAATTAGATCATTTGAGTCTGATCTTGAGCTTAAAAGCTAACTTTTTTGCTATTTTGGTGTGTGTGTTTGTTTGCATGGAAGAAGATTTTGGCAAGGAGAATTGAAAATGAGAGAGGGCAATTTGGTAAATTTGATCCTAGGGGTCATAGTGGTTTGTAGTAGCTTTCATGTTTATTGGGTTCATGCAGAAGACCCCTATAGATATTTCACTTTTCAGGTCACGTACGGCACACGTGCTCCCCTTGGTGTTCAACAAAAGGTTCCATTCTAAATTCTCTATTTTTTTTTTTTTTTTTTTTTCAATTTTTATGTAAGATTTTCATTCTCAATAAATAGACTAAGTCCTTCTTAAGAGATATGTGTTAGGAATAAATATCATTAAGATATTCTCTAGATAGGTTAAATTTAACATTTGAATATTATTATATATTCTTTATGATTTGATAGAATATTTATTAGATAATATTTAGTATTTGTTAGAAGATCTTTTGAGATTTGATATTAAATGTATTATAAATATTGGTGGAAATTTAATGGAAAACCAGAAGGTTTTATGCCTTTCTCACAATTTATCAATATGTGTCCGCCAAAATTTATAAACAAAAAATATTGAAAAAGGAATTATGGCACTGAATAAAAGGATTGTCTATTTATTCGTGAATAAGCATGCTCTTTTTTTTAATATATGTTTTGTTTTGTACGACAATAATTAGGATTTTGAGATTCAAACCTATAATACCTAGGGCCGCAGATACATGTTAATTACCACTCAATTCAGCTACCTTAGGAAATATATATATATTCTAGTTTTTTTTTTGTCTTCTTATTAAACTCTAGCTATTTTGTAAAAGGAAAATTCTGTTAGGATCTCACAAATGTCCCACATTAAAAAGTGGAAGTGGCCAACATCAATATAAAAGAGATATGGTTACTCCCCTCATTGCCGATTGATTTTGAGGTGGAACCCCATATTCCATAATAAACTCTTCTCGTATATGTTTTGAGTTTCCTTTTCTTTTTTCCGCCTCCATGTGAAACTTTTTAATTCAAAAGGTAGGTAGTTTTAAGTTTTAACATGAAGAACTAATAAGTTGTGTATGAAGGGATAGAGCTTTTTTATTTTATACACTTCTCTTAACAACTTAAGGTACTAATGAATTCAATCCATGATAACCATCAACCTAAAAATTAATTTTCTATGAATTTCTTTTATAAATTTTGTAGGATGATACGGTGTGTCCATGACATTAGTCGAGATGCGCACAAATCCAAATAATTACAAATATAAGAACAAAAAAAAACCAAACAAAGAAACAAACCTTTACCAAATAAGTTGAACAAAATCATTTATTTTTTTAAAAAATCTCATAATATATAATATTATCTTTATTGTGTAGGTCATTCTCGTGAACGGGCAGTTTCCAGCACCAAAAATCGAGTGTGAGACAAATGACAACATAATTGTGAATGTCATTAACAAGCTCGATGAGCCTTTTCTTTTTACATGGTTAGTCCCTAACAACTTTATATTTATAAATTATTATTAATATTGTCTTGTCACAAATATATATATAAAAAATTAGTAGACTCTTTTCACAAAATAAATATAAATGTAAGTAAATTCAAAAATATATACATCCATAGCTATTAATACGATTTTTGATATTGTAATATAAGTATTATAAAAAAAGTACGTGACAAGATTCATTAATACCAATGATTATATTTGTTATTTTTTTAAGTGACCGTACGTAATGACTAATCTGTAATCTTTCTTATGTTAAGAGATCAAATTGATCTTATATGCTATTATCAAATGAAGTGTGTTAAGATAGAATTAACAATGTTGATAAATTTAGGAGTGGAATCAAGCAAAGAAGGACATCTTGGCAAGATGGAGTACTAGGAACCAATTGTCCAATCCCTCCAAACTCGAGTTGGACATACAAATTTCAAGTTAAGGATCAAATTGGAACCTTCACATACTTCCCTTCAATCAACTTCCATAGGGCTGCGGGTGGCTTTGGAGCCTTTGTGATTCAACCTAGAATTGTCATAACAACTCCATACCCTATTCCGAGCGGCGAGGTCGATCTTCTCATCGGCGATTGGTACAACACCGACCATAAGGTAGTTTCCGACTTCTCTATATCCACATCTTCTCTACTTCTCTAAATATGTGGTTGGAATTGGATAGAGAGTTGTAAAAATGAGGAGCAGTGAGTATAAGGAGTTTGGAGAATGATAAGATCTTATTTATATAAGTGGTAATGAATGGTTGTTGCAAAAAAACTCATTTGAATTGAGGAGTTAAGGCCTCAGATCATGGAGTTATTGTGTTAAACACTATTTGAATTAACACCTTTTAAATCAAAGCCACTTGTTTTAATATATTATGCAGACATTACGCAAGAAATTGGATTCGGGAATTCAACTCCCTCTACCTAATGGCATTCTTATCAATGGAGAAAGGACCACAACTCTGATTTTTAAAAAAGGTAAAACTAACTCATTTAAACTCGTAACCTCTTAATTATTGGGTTATAATGTCACCATAGTTTTGCTCCGATTGGCATGGCATGACATGTCTAACTAATTGAAAGGATCTATATATAAACTAAAATCTAAAGATGTTGAGTGTTATTTTGTGTAGGGCTAACATACAAGCTAAGGATATCAAATGTTGGAATAGCAACTTCAATAAACTTTAGAGTTCAAGGCCATTTGATGACTCTTGTGGAGGTTGAAGGAGCTCATACAATGCAAGAGACTTATGAGTCATTGGACATTCATCCGGGCCAATCCGCCGCCGTTTTGGTGTCACTTGGGAGCTTGCCTAAGGACTATTTCTTTGTGGCATCTTCTCGCTTCACTAAGCCTATTCTCACTGCCATTGGGATCCTTAGATATGAAGGCTCTAACACTCTTCCTTCCAACCCTTTGCCTATCGGACCGACCTACCAACTTCACTGGTCGATGAAACAGGCTCGGACTATCAGGTTTGAACATGCAACCTCATAGTTACTATGTGGCCCTATCTTTCATTCATTTTTTCATGTGACAATGTGTATCTTTCAATTGAGTAATCACAATCAAACTAAATATTGGTAGTCATATTTCACTGATTATTGATAGTCATAGTAGTCTTTTTGCTTATTAGAGAAAAAGATCGAAGAGATAATAGATTCAATCTATGGTGGTCATATACTTAGAAAATAATTTCCTACAAATTTCTTGAAATCCAAATGTTGTAGAGTCATATAATATATTTCATAAGAGTTGAGTCCATACACTCACATATATTAAAAAGAAAAAGAAAAGAAAAAGAAAAGAAAAAGAAACTAATTCATGATACAACCATTGGATTCTTTGTGATCCAAGATGTAATGTATTCAATTTTGTGATGATCACCTACCTAAACAAATGATTCTAAAGAGTTTCGTACTGAAAGGTCAAACGGTATATCTCTAGTGAGAATAGTCGATGTGTATCTAACTCATATATCCATGAATATTTAAAAATAAAATATAAATAATAAATAAATAAAAATCATGTATACTTTACCTTAATAGCACATGTTTGGAATTGAAAGTCTTTACTTTACCTTAAACGATCATTTTGTTACATATGGAATTGATTTTGTTTGGAATTGAACAGGCTAAATTTGACAGCAAATGCAGCAAGGCCAAACCCACAAGGATCATTCCATTATGGGAACATAACAGTGGTGAGAAGACTGATATTGCAAAATTCATTGACAAAGATAAAAGGAGCTCTCCGTGCTGCAGTTAACAACGTGTCTTACATCGATCCACCAACGCCATTAAAGTTGGCCGATTGGTTCAAAATCCCCGACGTGTTCAATATCACGACATTCACTGATACACCAACTTCTCGACCTGCAAAGCTCGGAGTCTCTGTTGTTAACATCACCCTGCATGATTTTGTGGAGATTATCTTCCAAAACAATGAAAATACTGTCCAAGCTTGGCATTTTGATGGAACCAGTTTCTACGTTGTTGGGTATGCATTACTAGCTTTAATCTCTATCTATTGCATATTGACTTCATTATGTACCAATAAATGACATACAACTTATTTGTCTTCTATGTTTATATTTCTAGATATGGTAATGGCGTTTGGACATATGGCATGAGAAAACGCTATAACTTAGTGGATGGTATATCAAGACACACTGTTCAGGTAATTTAGCTTCTTCTTTTTTCGTTATCCGTAACTATTCGGGCCATCTTTCCGCACTTCGACTATTGTCATGGGATATATTGTCGGACCCTATAATATTTGGATGTCAAGGAAACCCGTAGAAAATCAATTACAAGATAAGTGGTCATGGATTGATCCCACACCTCTTAGTTGTTTAGGGCCTTATATAGCATTTCTTTTATAAACCCATCATATGTATTGACTTAGGTGAATCAATAAAACCTAACTTCGTGATCAATAAAACCTCATAAATCATAGAAAATTAGTTGAACCTATGATAACCATCTACTTAGAAATTAATTTCCTATAAATTTACTTAGGGTTAGTAGGATCAGATTGTTGTCCAATTTATGACATTAGTCCACCACAAGTAAATTGGCCCAGACACTCGCAGACTCACTCGTATGAAAAGAAGAGTATTACTTCTACAACTTTCATACCTTCCTATACTAAATGCAACCATAATATAATACAATAAAATTACAACAAAAAGAAAAGATATTTGAGATTTGGTGTATAAATGTGCAGGTATATCCAAAGTCTTGGACTGCAATATTGGTGTCATTAGACAACAAGGGGATGTGGAATTTGAGGTCTACAATATGGTGGAGAAACTATTTGGGTCAGCAATTGTATTTCAAAGTATGGAATGATGAAAAGAGTTTGTATACTGAGGCTGACCCTCCACTCAATGTTCTCAAGTGTGGCAAGGCAACCAAGTATTAATATCAACAATGAAGAAGAAGAATTGTTATTATTCATTTCATTTCTCTTTGATTAGGGTTTTAATTTAATTGTCAACTACGAGAGTGTGACTGTTAAGATTTAGTTAAGAAAGAAAAAAAGAGGAGGATGCATGATAGAGGTTTCTAAGTTTGTAATAAATCTTTAAGCAATTCCTTTCACTTGCTTAAGTAGTTAATTATCTGTTATTTTTCTTAAATTTTATTTGTTTTCTCTTAAATATCCCTAATAAAAGCTTCATTTCTATCATAATTTTTCTATTAGATAGCTATGTGTTGGTTGATATAATTAAATTTAACCCAATCCATCAGCTTAGACTTTTGGATTGATTGGTGGTTTAAAATAATTCAACATGGTATCAGAGCAGAAGGTCATGAGTTCGAATCCCTGCCAAGTCGTTTCCTCCCCAATTAAAATTAAATTCTGCTTGTAGTGCATTTCTCAAATTTCAAAGCCCACAAGTGATGAGGGATGTTGGTTGATATAATTAAATTTACCCCAATCCATCAGCTTAGGCTTTTGGATTGATTGGTGGTTTAACATAATTCAATACTATGCGACAACCAGGGCCACTTTACTTACTAACTGAACGTGAGTGAGAGAATTCACCCATAACTCCTAATGAATTAGCTAGAGTAGTCTATATTGGGTGTTTCACATGAATAGTCCATGAGGATACTCATAATAATAAACAACAGCTATATGTCATTAACAATTAGCATGACAATCTACTTATTCTAGACATAAATTAACATGTAAAGTTCGTAATGATTGTAAGGTTTGTATAGGTTAAAGAAATTAATAAATAATAACAATCGAAAATCCGGGTATCTTCTATATGAGTAGTATGCTAATATAAAATAAAATAATTATGGAGTCTAAGGATTATATCTTAACAAAGTAAATAAGTCATGAGTCAATTGATGATGTACCTCAATTGATGTACTTTGAATGAGGCATGAATCTCAAATGTACATAGACAACCTGACTAACTTAAGATGAGGACTTCTGCATGGGGCTGAAAGTTTCTTAATTACTCCGGGGGAAGCTCCAGAAATTTTGTCAAACTGCAATGTAAGAAAAAGATATAGTTATACGATTTCAGTTTAT
Organism: Sicyos baderoa; assembly: GCA_037832685.1. Taxonomy (NCBI): domain Eukaryota; kingdom Viridiplantae; phylum Streptophyta; class Magnoliopsida; order Cucurbitales; family Cucurbitaceae; genus Sicyos; species Sicyos baderoa. Next base: position 917,127 of record JBBMEF010000003.1, on the reverse strand, counting down.
TTAACCGACAGTACCATCAGTCAATTTGTCAATTTCATTTCCGTTGGTTTCAGTTTGCACCCATAATTGACACCAACAGACTGCCATTGGAGATAAATTTCAAGATGAGCTTTTTCTTGCTCAGTTCTTCACCACCCAAATTTTAGATCGTCCAAATTCCTAAATCTTCCTAACAAAACTAATGTTTGTTTTCTTAAATTCAAAAAAGATTCTCATTCCTTTATAGATCCAAGTTCCATTTGAAAGAGTATCCTATTCCTAATATGTTTTTTTTTTTATAAGAAACGATTTTAGTGATTCATGAAATTACAATATAGGGATATATATATATATATTATTAGAAATCAAATAAGCGATCTCCAGATATATATTATTATACAGTACAAATATGTTTGAAGGGAGAATGAGAAATCAACATGTTTTTGGATCTAGAAGAGATTGGACCCACATGTGGCCAAAAAATCAAAATGAATGGATAATGGTTGGGCAGAAGTCTTGCCATGCCAAGACCTCAAGTCTAAATATGAAAAGATATTTTAATCGTCAAATTAAGGAAAGCTAGTCCAACGCAACCTGCATAAACAAGATTCTTTCTACACCCCAAGTAACCACACCTAAATAAGTGTTTCAACTTTCACGTAAATTTCTTTTAAACTTGTCAGAACCCCTCAAAATTTTAGACCATATTGAGAAGTTTCCAAGACACATGAAACGAGATGATATTAGTCACTTGACACTAACAGAATTTTCTTTGATAAAATATTAAAACCAGACCTCGCATTGTGCAGACATGCATACCGTTTTATGAGAACTTCTGGATTGTATGGAAAGAGATTCTCTCTATGAAGATTTTCCAAGGATCTTTTCAACGACTGCAGACAGTGTTTAGCTTTCTTGAAGGCTTTTACCCCAAATCTGTGAGGCTTGTAGTCAAAGTCCTCATAATTTTTAGTGTCCTCACAAGATTGAAGAGTTTCATTGCTTTGATTGGGTGACCTTGACAATAGCTCTTCTGAAGTACTTGAGTTATTCAGAAAAACTTTTCTTCTCTTGCATGAAGAGTGAGTTGTGATATCACATTCAGTTGCTGAATCCACTGGTGCATACTTAGAATAATTTATTATATGTAGGCATCTAGAAAAAAGAAAGTGTGTTGTAAGTACGATACCTTGTAACATCATACACATAATGACATAAATAGCTCGTGAAAGAGCCATGTCGAGGAGAAATTATTCAAGGCAGCCACCATAATGAGACTAACAATTTTACACTGTACGATGTATGCAAGAGAAATTATAAAAATGCCTCGATAATGTATCTAGCGGTTACTAGAGGACATGTAGATTTTTTAATTCACATCTAATTAGATGTCAACTGTGCTTCTGAATTCAGTTTTAAGAAGTTGGCAAAGTAGTACGGCACACCAAGTTATTATTAATTTTTTGAAAAAGCTGGCATACCTCAAGAGATACTCCAAACAAAATGTTCCTGCATCTTTCGAGATGAGGTAATCTAAGAGCATTTCATGATCATAGTTTAACTGCAAATAAAGAATAGTCAAAAAAATGTCTACAGTTTCAGGAAGAAAATAGAAGTGTATTGAATCCAACAAAATAATGAGGGAATTGAAACTTGGGTGGGGTATCTACTAGACTACCATCTGAAGTAATGAGACCTACCTCCTTAAGAAAAAGATGGAACATGTTTAGAGGATAAAAAATGTTTGAAACATGAAGTAAGACTTCCTTCACATCCTGGGATGGTCCTTCACAAGACCTGAACACAAGTAATGACCTTCCTTACACATATTGCTTGCAGTAGTTAATCAAAATATATGTAAGAACAAACTGATTATTTTATTACTAACCATGGCTGTGTACGTGAAGGCAAGGGAAGAAGTTGCAACAGCACTTTAAATAATAAATCATCCTAGAGTTTAAGATGATAAAATTATTAGATCATTTGAAATGTTTTGTCTATGTTTTCAAAGGCTAGCCCTGACATTTATTTTTTTAATGGAAACAATTTTTGAAATTCGTTAAAATTTCCTTTCGGATTGTTTATAAACAAATTAGATTAGATCCCGACTATCACCATCATAAATGAATGGCGGCATTTTGTTTTCTTTTTTTAAGCCTTGTGCTCTAGTGATTTAAGTCTTTAACTTGGCATGGCATGTATAACACCCTTCGTTAGTCTGTTATAAAAATTGGGTGGTTGATACAAAGACTAATTCCAAAGCCCATTGTTACTAACCATTGCATTCCTCCAAATCAATAACTTCCTTTAGAGAGAAAGGTAAGTTACTGGACTGGGACGAGAAAAACAATAGAATCTTTCGAGGAAAGGAGAAAACTCCTAATGACATTTGGCCCCTTGTTAGATTCAATGTTTCTCTTCTTCTTTTTTTTTGCACAAGTATTCTTTCATTGTATTCTCAATCGAAGTCTGGTTTTTTCATCAAAAAAAATAAAAATCATGGTAGAATCTTAAAGAACAAAGCAAGGGTCTAACACCTCTTTATTAGAGAAAACTCCATGGGATGAACCCATGAGGAAACTATAACACTACTATAGCTCTAGCTTAATAGATCTTAAAGCATTCTAGCATCTTATTTGTGTTTCACAGCACTTGTACCATAAAGCCATATTGACCGGAACAATGCAAAGAAAAATGTACATTCATAAAGTAGATGATAGTCAATGAGGGTCTTAAGGTGCTTAAGATGATGAGTTCAATCTATGGTGGCCACCTACCTAAAAATTATTTCCTACGAGTTTTCTTGACATCCAAATATTGTAGGGTCAAGTGGTATGCCCCGTTACAATAGTCGAGTTGCGTGCAAGCTAACCTGGACAATCACGAATATCAAATATATATATATTAAAAAGAAAAAGAAAAACACATAAAAGTTCTTACATAACCCTTATTTGAATGGAAGAAAATTTACAAACCTCGTGCATATATAGCTGGAGAAATGATGACGCAAACTTGAAGCAGTTTTTTGCATACATTTTAGTATCCAGAAAAATATTCGTTGGAAGGTTCTCCTCAAGCCAATTATAAAGCTCCAGTATACCTTTCTTGCTACAACTACAGTCATCACATTTACTTTCCAAATTTTTAGTGCAGATCAACTGAGATTTTAGACCTATGGATGCATCATAGGTTTCAGTAGGTTTTTTCCATATTAAGCTTAAGGAACACCTGAGGAAAAGAAAAATAGCCAGTCTTTGCAGATGCAAGGAACAAAGACTGCGTTCTTCACCAAAATAGCTCACAATCAATGGAGAATCTTCAAGGGAAGCATCTGAGGCAGACTTCGGCTCAAGCGTTGAAAGAACCAATAGCTTTTGGAAATGATTTCTGCAAAGTTGCAACCATAAAAGAGGAGTGGAACACTGAAGATGGCAATGGAAACCAAGCCTGATCATTAATATCTGGAAAATGAAGAATTCATAAACTTAGTGAAAATTCAAGATATTCTGTTCGATATACTTGGGTGAGATTTCATATGAAGGAGTAGATTTAACTAGAGTAAGGTTTAAGAATCCTAAGAAATAAAAAAGGAAATTATTAAGAAAACTCAGAATTATAACAAAAATGCTGTGTCAAAACTTCTAATAAAACATATGTTCCAGGCAAGGCACATATTACCGATTTCCACCAATGAGAATCAATATTGAAAGAATATCAAACTTAATGTCAATACAATTTCCATTGTATTTCAACTTATCTCAAGAAGGCTAGTTCAATGTACAATGCAGGGATAGGGGGTGAAAGGGAAGATTTATACCAGCAACTTGTGACTGAAATATCGCAACAAGCACCTATCAAAGTGATCAACTTGGTTGTTGAGGCACCAGTCAAAAATGTTAGGAATCAGGTTGATGATTGTGCTATGTAGGGGGTGAGTCTTAAATGAACCACCTGAATCTTCCTCAAAATCAATTGGCTCAGCCAAGGAACAGAGAAATTGAACAAAACTTCCTAGGAAAAGAAATTTTAGTCCTTGCCTCTGATGCAAATTACTATAACTCAAGTCATCATCACTCTGCACTTCTACAACGTTACAATTTTTCTCCGTGAGAATCTTACCCAATAAATTCCAAGGAATTTTTGAAAGAAAAGAATTGACAGAATCAAAGAACACTCCAACAAGATCACTCTGCTCATGCTTCAAGAATTTCAAAGTATCTCGCAAAACTCGAAGAATGCCAGCAACTGTGGAGAAATTTCCATTTTTCAGCTTAGGTAGTAAGATATTACTTAAGGTTGATAAATAACACTCAAATTTTTCAGACCCAGTAATTGAAGGTGGAGAAGAAGATACGGTTCTGGCAAGCAGTAACTCCATGCAAAAACATAATGAGTGAACTAATTCGTGCCAATTGCTTCCCTGCATAATGTAAATGAATGAGTAGAAATATTAACGTAAAAATTATGGGATACACTAAAATTTAAAGAATAAATGGAGTATCATACAGTTAGTAATACAAATTTTGAGATTTCTGTGAGTACATTGCCCACAAGATGTTTGACATACTGATTCTCAAAACCTAATAAAAGTACCTGCAGGTAAGAAGTAATGTAAGTTTCATATATCTAAAGTGAAAGAAGTAATGTAAGTTTCATATATCTAAAGTGAAGATCAAATTTGAAAGGACTAATGAATTAGATTAACTATATAATTTATTTATTTTTTTGGAAACTGGAAACCAGAACTTTACTCCACTATACTCGGGTAACTAGTAACTACGCTCGTCCCAAGGCCACGCACTGGGAGACATTGAAGGAATGGAGACAAGGGAGGTGCCTACAAATTAATGTCGCAGGTACGTCTTGAACCTATGACTTTGAGGGAATCACACTTTTAAAACCCAATTCTTCAATCACCGCGCCACCCCCCCCTTGGAGACAAAATAAATATATAATTAAGAGATGAATTATCAAACTAGTATCATTATTATAAATATCCGTGAGTGTTCAGATTGGCTTACGCGCATCTCGATTATTCTCACGAACAAATTGTCAATCCTACAATATTTGAGTGTCGAGAAAATCCATAGGAAATTAACTTCTAGGTAGGTGGTATTTATATAGTAAGAAATTACCAGTTCAGAAATAATCTTCGTCATACAATGGTGGCTCTCAAAAACTTGATCACACTCATCACAGCTATTCTCGTGAGAAACCAACAGTTGAATCGCTTCCTGATTGAAAAAAAATCAATTCAGAATTTGAAACGTATTACTAAACAGTACAAATGAGTGTGTAAAAGAGAAAGACTAACACAATCGGAGTCTCCATCGATTTCTCGAATCCAGCGCTGAACTTCCATAAAAACCTAATGAATAAGAACGCTCAATCAAGGAAACCAGACAACAAACTTACAAGTGAAACTACGAATTTCGAAATCAAAAGGAAAGAACAGAGTCACAAAAACGAAGAGAGAGAATCAAACATTTGAAAGCGCAATAAGAAGTTCCTTCTCCTTCTCTTTGCTCTCCAAGATCACTCCATCTTTCTATTCACCCAAGAAAATGAATATCATGAAATCTTCAACAATAATCACAGAAAACTTGAAGCGAATGATGCAAACGAGAAAGAAATAGCAACAATGGAGAACGAGGAAACCTAACTGTAAAAGGACGAAGGCGATGATCGACATGCCGGCAAAGCCGCAAGCACTTATCACCGCCGAGCGACATTCTCAGGCGGCGCCAATGAGTTCAGTTTCCATGTGGATTTGGGGCCAAATTTGACTTTTCCGTTTTTATTATAAGGGTAAAATAATTTTTTAATGTCAATAAAATTTCCAAATTTATAAAAAAAAATAATTTTTTAGTAGAAAAAATTGAACATCATCCCAAAATCTTCTTTAACCACTTATTTTAAAATTAGAGTATAGTTAAAGGAAATTAAAATGTGATACATATATTTTTAAGAAAGTCAGAATTTAAATGTTATAATTTAAAAATTAAAATTTAGCTCATTTAGTTTTATAAAATCTAAAATGTAGTTTTTATTCTATGATATATTAAATATATGAAAGCTTTATATTTATATATAATTTAGGTTAAGATATTATTTTGGTCCATCGGATATCACCTTTATTCCATTTTGATTCCTCAACTATCAAAAGTTTAATTTTAGTCCTCCAACTTTAAAGAAAGATTAAAAATAATCCTTGTGTTAAAAAAAAAGTTATCATGATTAATTTTTCATGAGGTGGCAAGAAAAAAATAATAAAAAATTTAAAATGGGGCAAACTTTCATCTTCATCATTTTTGTTTATCCTCTTCCTCTTTGTATCCCAAAGCCATCACCATAAACTCTAGCTAATCTCCAGAATTTGGCAACTTTTGTGAAAATTGGCCAAATAGATCAATCCTAACCCCACCCAATTCTATCACCAAATTTTTTAATTTAAATGGTGGTTCCAACAAGTTGATTGATTTAATAACATAAGTTGATTGATTTGTTAGATGTAGAGTTTAAAAGTGCAGTCACTTATATCTTTTTGTATTTTTGTATTATATATCTTTTACTAACTATAAGATCTCTTCAAGTTGTAATGATGAATTGTATGAAGTTTCTGTTATTTGGTCTAATGTATATAATCAAGGCTTGGAGAATATATAAATACAACTAAGATAGAGATCAAGTCAGCAATAACATATATAATGTTCTTCTTCAAAAAAAAAAAAGAAAAAAAAAAAATTAAGATTCTCATTTTTACCAACTAAATATCATATATGATTTAGGTCTTATTTAAATATTCTAAAGCGTTATTATTCATCATTGTTAGGAAGACGTCATGAAACGACCTCGTTTTGCCTTGTATTACCTTGGTCCCTTTACGGTGTCGTTTATCTCTTT
>JBBMEF010000003.1:863693-910145 GCA_037832685.1 Sicyos baderoa | reverse complement strand
AACTTGAAAAGAAGAATAAGTCTCTTAAATTCTTAAAAAAAAAAAAAAAAAAAAAAAAAAAAACTCTTAAAACCCTATCTTAACATATATCATAACCTCCTTTTATTCTTTTTATGTTAAAAATAAAATTATAAAATATACTCACTTGTCTAAGTTGATAGTAATGGTGGCATAAACTTCTATCAATTTTCTACTATTAAAATTAGAGAAGAGAATTTGAGGGGAAAAAAAAGAAGGAAGAAACCAGTAGAAAAGTAGAAAATGTAGGAGAAGGATTTGGTGAAAATAGAAAATAAGATTAACTTAGCTTATTCGAGAAATTTGGATTAAACATAATAATAAAAAGTACCAAACGGTAAAAAAAAATTGAGAAAAATATCTTCAATGCGTCTGAATAGGAACAAAATTGAAAAGCAATTAAAGAAATACAACCAATAGAAAAAGGACACCTATATGGGCATTACAAATGAAGGCTGCCTGGGCAGAATGTAAATTATCCTCTTTTCAAATTTGGACTTTTTTTTTTTCCTTTTGTTATCTACTGTCTATTTTTATTTTAAAATTAGACTTCAAATTTTAAAACTAAAAAAATATAATTTTAAAATTTAGCTAAAAATCCACTTATTTTCTTAAAAACGTTTAGTGTGTTATAAAGAAAATATGAAAATAAAACCAGTTTCAGAAAAGGTAAAACAAAGATTAATTAAGTTATCAAATAGAAACCTAAATGATTATATTTTAATTCCTTCAAAAATAAAATGAATTTTAATATAATAATATTATTAAGGAGGAAGTTTATTTTTAATTTTTTTTTTTAAAAAAATCCACATAGTTCACGACTGTTGATTATTTTTTTTTTATTTTTATTCTAACTGTCTGGGCTAGCTTTCGAACACTTCGACTAGTGTTACGGGACATACCGCTTAATCGATATAAAATTAATTTCTAAGTATATGGTCACCATGAAATTTGAACCCAATAATCTATTCTCATGTACCTTAAAGCCCCCTTTAACTATTGAATCATCTTATGATGGTTAAATAACATTTAAATATATAAACTTTTATAGGTGATACAGCATAAATTTAGTAATATATATATATATTGATGAATAATGAATATGGCATGAATTCATGTAATATAAATTGATGGTTATATTATAACGTCATTTAAGTATGCAATAAACGAAGGAATATGAGGGCATTGGTGGAGTAATTAAATATCAAACTTTATGAAAAGAAGGTTTTTTTTTTTTTTTTTTTTTTTTTTTTTTTTAATTTCTAGATTTCGACTATATTTTTATTTAATTTATATTTTAAAACCAAACATTTTTTTTTTTAATTTTTAAATAAAACTTGGGTTTATCTATACTCTATTTTTGTAAACAATGATGCCTAAAACATGATTTTTTTTAATTAATGATATTTTTAAGTCTAATATTATACGAATGCATATTCCAACATTTATTTAAAAATAAATGTATATTATTTATTGATATTAGATCGTGACGAAAGAAGTAGTTTACTTTTTAACTTATAAATATTTTTGAACTTTTTTCATTTTTTCAATATAAAACAATAGTGTGATCCTCAATATATTTTTTTAAGATGATGTTTCTTTTAATCTCAATTTCATTATATGGGAAGGAATACAATTATTTGATTTTGAGATCATATGTCTATGCTATTAGATTCCTTTTAATTTGAAACCTTGAAGCCCACAAGTTCAATTAAGAAAGTGGATGTTATAAAGACAGCTAAAATTGAATAAGTAAAGCATAGAGAAATAGAAATAATAAAAGAATGAGGAGAAAATTAAAGAAGAGAGAGAAAGAATAGAGAAGAAAGCTGGTTTGGAGGAGTGAGAGACGAAGAGGCAAAATGAGGAGTTTTAAGTCCTCAAACAAGCCGCCACGTTTCAGCCCATGCAAGCAGCCACGTCGACGCCTATAAAGCACCATTCACTTTTAAATGGATAAAATTAAATACAATAATTGCTAATACCTTTTTTGTATTATTATAAAAAGCTACCGTTTTTCACTTTCAAATTAAAAATAACAACGTCCGACCTCCTTTGGAGGCCACCTATTATTGTTGGGATGGATGATTTAGAGGTGGTCAAGGCTTTTTCTGATGATACTAGTGATTATTCTGAAATTAACAACATTGTTGTGGATGTTAATGGGCTGATTTCTTCATTAGGGATTGTAAACTTTTTACATTGTAATAGGGAGTGTATAGTGTGGCCGATGCACTGGCTAAACAGACTTTTATGATGCGCTTTAACTTTTGTGGGTGTTCCTCTTCTGTGAAGGATTCGTTAACTTTTTGGAGGGGGAATCTCCCTCCTGTTGTTGCCTTCGCTTTGGAGGTCGATTGTTTGAGATTTCTGGATGTTTATTAATGAGATGGAGTTTGTTGTTTTTCAAAAAAAATAAAAATAAAATAAAAATAAAGTTTGTGGTTTGTAGCCACGCGTCGGTTTTGTCATCCATGACTCCACTTCTTCACATTTCTTTAGTTTTCTCTCAAACCTTCAACCCTTATCTATATAATAACGATGACCATAAGTTTTGAATTTCACCTATTTTCACCAAAATTGCATTTTCATACGATATAGAAAAAGATGCAAGTAATATCTAATAATAATTAAGTTAAAATAACACTCCAGTCTACAAATTATTGGTTTTATTTTGATTATTGAATGAATAAGTGACTTTATGATTTTATTGTTTGGTTGTAAACTAGTTCAATATCAATATTATGAGTTCAATTTTTGAAATCAGTATTTATAATCTTCTCTTCCAATTTATATTCATTAAAAAAAAAAAAAAAGGTTTTGTTTTGATTCTGTTATGTTTGTTTGAGTTCAATTCATGGACTTCCAAATTTTTTTTTTTTTTTAAAGAGTTTTGGATCTTAATTTTTTTTTAAAATTTCAATTTATTTTAGTTAATAACGTAGGCTTTTGAAAGTCGAATCTTTCTACAAAGGATGCTCCACCTCTTGTGTAGCGGTCGTTCGCGTATCCCTAATGCAACTAAACAACTTAGATCATTTAGTTCTACCTTTCCTTCTTCTTATATAGCTAAGGAACCAATTAATTATCTTTTGACCATTTAATCATTTGATGATTAAATAATTATGAACACATCTAATATATTAATAAACACTTTAAAAAAGTTATTAATAAATACTTATAATTAAGATATTCAATATATTAATTTGCTTTCAAAAAGTGAGCATGCCGGAATGGTTATCGGGCATGACTAGAAATCATGTGAGCTTTGCTCGCATCCTGCCGGATCATGATGTTTAATTCCTTTTATCCAAATGGACTTCTAATTTTAGGCGCTTTATTGTTTCCATCGAGTATCTTCAGGTTCAATGAATCATTTACATACACCATATACATATATGTGTACTATACACAAAGTTTTTTAGAAAGTCAATTCGAATGAGTGAAATAATTGAAGATGGATAAAAGGAATTAAACATCGTGAGCGGCAGGATTCGAACCATAATTATAATTGATTTAAGTAGGTTAATTAACATACTCATCATTAGCAATGGCTGCATTTCATAATCTTAGACCCTGTTATTGAATTTTATCATTGGCCTTATGTTATGTACCTATAAATAATATTCTTTCTTGATATATAGTGACGTTAGGATCAATAGTTCAATCATTGATTTGACTAAGTACATTCAACACATGCAAGATTATTATTATATCACACTCATATCAATCATATTTCAATTATTAGATAACTTGTTACATTACGTTATCTATATTTGTTTAATATGCTAAATGAAATGAACAAAGAATTTGTTTTGTCAAAGTGTGAATGAAAAAAGAAAAAAAAGAAATAATAGAGAGAGATCCATGAGGGTTTGTGTAGAGATTTGAAGGCAGATATCCGACCAGAGGAAGATGGTGGTCTGAACAGTGTTGGGTGGATGAGACCAAGTACATAGACACCCACTTGTCTATGTTTCATTTGTGTTACAACATGACAACATGTGCATTTTATAACAAGAAAAAAACATTTACATAAACCCTATCTAAATTCATCCCATGTCCTTTTTTTCTTCTTTTAGATCTCTTGTCTCAAAACCCATATGCACTTATAATTGAACTATATATAAAATCCTCCAATCCACATGCCCTATTCACTCAACTTCCTTCTTTATTCCCAAGCCCCTCCCCCTTTTTTCTACTTCCTAGCTCAATTATTGTCCTTTTTTTCAATATAGTAATGCTTATCTCAATTTATTGGTTGAATGTTTGATTCCGATAGAAACCAGAAACAATAGATTTACGTGGTTTAATAATGTTGTGTTGGATATGTTCAAAATAAATAGGAACGAAATCATATTTTAAAGGAGAATATTAAAAAGTACGCAATATTAAAATGGAAGGATAAGAGTTTTTTTAAAAAAATTTACAATGCATCCAAACTTTTTTTTTATTGAGCGAGGGGGACCACAAACACTATATAGAGGGTATTATTGAAACCTGTGACTATGGTGTTAAATTAAATTATGATCAAACAATGAAACCAACCCGCCACGAACCCTTTCGGTATGCACATTTTTTAAACTTCGAATCAAATGGAGAACTTAAAGCATAATATTTCATGCTAGATCATTTGAAGCACCACATATTTCATTCAAAGTTTTCATCAAGTCTACTCGGTAGCGTAGGTTTGTCATGTATTATTGTATGCTTAAATAGTTGTATTGCTTAAGTTTTTTTTTTTTTTTTTCTTAAGATTTATTATGTGTATATATCTATTTTCCGAAATCTAAAAGTTATCTTTAATTTAACTTAGATTGTAGTTTGATTTTGACATACTAGAGTGGTCAATGAAGGTACGGAGGAATTGAAGGTGCAATGAAGAAATGCATGAATCTACCAAAGGGGAACATGAATGAATAGACTTTACATCAAAATGGAAAATATTTTAAAAAGGGTAGCAACATAAAGTACAATATAGTTTTGAAAAAGCAAAAAATAATTGATACACATATTATCTCTACATCAATGAAGTACATTCTTTTCAATAGCTTATCCAAAACAAATTTCATGATGAAACTTAACTTGGAAGTAACTTTAAGCTAAACTAATCCCCATGAAGTATTTTTAGGAAGTATATTGATGGAAAATAAAACATATATGTGTGTGTGGATGTATAGTTTATAATTAAAGACATTGCATTGGGTTGAGTGATTTGGGCTAATAATTATTTGGCTATGTAGTTTCTCAATTAATCTTGTCCCTATAGACTATTGAATCATTAGAAGCACTACCACCAAAATCTCTTTTGGATGTAACCAATAATTGATGTTGTAGGACAAACAACTTTTCATTAAAACAAATCATTCAACTATAAATAATTCAACTATATAGATGTATTCATGAAAAAAAAAAAATTGAGTTTAAATTTTATTATTTATAATTATATAAGAGAAAAATGATTTTACCCTTTCCCTGGCAATGAAATGCCAAAATTACTCCACGAGTGAGGAAGGTGTCAATTGAAAAATGTGGTAAAGGGACTTTTCTTCTTCCTCCCTTCTTGCAATTGACAGATAAAGCTATGCAACATCAAAACTTCAACCTCAGATTTTGCTTTAGACTCAAAATTGCAAAGGCCCCTTTCTCATCCTCTCTTTAGCAAATTAAAATCAAAGGAAAAACAGGACACCCCACTCAATCATCTCCCACACTTCAATCTCTTTATATTAAACTCCAATTTCATCACACATTCAATGCTTTTTAGCAATTTTTCAATGTCCCCGAATTTCAATTTATAGTCTTCTACTTTTCAGATGCTCAATCTTTAGATCTGCCCATATTTTTTAGTTTATTTTTCATATGTCGACTAGGAATTTTGAAGCGGAGAAAAGGAGACCAAAGGAAAAAAAAAAAAAAGAATAAATTCATCAATCATGGCTCATCATCGGATATGGATTCTTAGCCGATTTCTATATGAAGATTCAATGGAGCCCTAACAACAACTAGATTTGAAGGATTCGACGGCAAAGGAGACCGATCCTAAAAAATCAGGAAAAGGAAGATTAGAACTTCATCGATCAAACTTGATATAGAACGAAGGAGACGAGAATCTAATCAAAACTCAATAAACCTAGAAAAATTGGATGTCAAAAAACTCATAGAATAACATAGATGATGAATATGTAAACAAAATAATCATTGCAAGCTTGAATCAGACAAGAAATCAAAAACAAAAATGAAAAACGCACCTGAGGAAGAGAGAAGAAAATAAAGGAAGAGAGAGAATAAAGACGCGTGAAGGAGACGAAAATCACTCGGGTTTCTACAGTAATCACGGTTCAAAATTCGAGGTTACTACAATTGAAATTCGGCTCTGTTTAACTCCTCCACCAAACGCACGCGTGTTAGGGGGGTTAACTTAATCCGAGTTAAGTAAATCCCCCACCAAACATGCCCCTAGTGTTGAACTAATAAAACCACCACTTATCTCTATAAATTTACCCTCTAATTTTGCTTTACTATAAGTCCACCATACAACCATTTTCTTCTTCTTCTTATTAATTTTTAATTTTATAGTTTAAAGTCTTCTTTCTTTTCAGAAATTAAAATAATGGGTCCTGTGGGATTATATGTGATTGCCTAAATTTGGTTGATTTTTATTCCAAGTCCAAATATCATCATGCAAAGGTGGATCAGTATTCGTTTTACGGTTTTTTTTTTTTAAATAAATATGTATAAAAAGTTGAGTACTATTCTATTTTTGTACATTCTCCAAATTTTTTCTTCTCATAAATTCACAGTAATAATACATTATCACACATATATGAATGTTTTTTTTTTAAAGAAATATATTAAGGCTTAGAAAAAGCAAAAGGACAAGATCCTCCGAAACTCCATATAATCAATGATCTAATAACCAAATTAATGTTACGGACTCAAATTTTCATTCAAATTATTATTAATTTGAATAAAGAAAAAAAATAAATAAAAAGGAGGACAAGAACCGACGTTCCTTTAAAATAAAATAAAATAATAAAATAATAATAAAGAAAATGAAATTATTTGAATAAAAAAAATTAAAGCTGCTAGGAAAGAGGTGATAGTGAAAGATACACAACTCCTGAACCCAAATTGGAGAGGTGTTAGCCATAGATAAAGGGTAAGCCAAGGGAATCTTTGAAAATAGGGTTAAAAAATAATGTTCTTCATTTGAATAATACAAAATAAAATAGACAAACTAATTATTAAGTATAATGATTTATTTTAAATAGAAAGAGTATTTTGTTTTTTTCAGAAGTTGTTAGTAAAATATATAACATTTTTTTTTTTTTTTGAAACAAAATATATAACAACTAATTATTCATTTATAATTAGTATATATTTTTATTTTATTTAAAAATAATCCATAATTATTTTAGATGGAAATTAGTTTTCATAAGCTTAGCCAGCAATTTACTTTCACGTTTCCAAATTTTGATTTTTTGTCATTCAGATGGTTGGAGATTTTTGCATCAAACTCTCGTCTATGCAAAAATATGTGAGTCGAAGTATTTTAGGCAAAGAGTTTGAATGAACTTGACCACAAAATATTGAACACTGATTCTAAATTAACATCAAACTAGATAACCAATGGTAATATCAACTCATCGATAATATTGAGTTTTGTTGATAACTTTGTTATTAATTGATAGACACAATATTTTACTAGGATAAACATAGCCTACGAGTCATTAATGAAATGGCCTAAGTTTTTCTTTAATGTTTATATATATAAATATGTAATGTTTTTCGTTTTTATTTGTATTTAATCATTTCATGCTTCTTTTTAATACAATCTTTTATTCTTTTTGAAATTTAATAGTCTATTTTTTTTAACTAATATAGAGTATTTTTTTTAGTACAAATTGGAAGATTACAAATACCGATAGTTTACAACCAAATAATGAAACTATTGCGCGACCGACCCTTTCAGTATATAGAGTCTATTTTAGTAACGAATAAAAATGGCTTCTCTCAACTTTCAATTTAATTTCTTTTTGTTGGTGTAGAAGATTTGAATTCTTATATCACAATGCTAATTACTACTAGCTATGGTCGTTGCTCACTTAATTAACAACAGATATTCATGATACTATATGTATATAATGTACGAAACATATTTTAAAAAAGAGACATTAATGGATCCCTAAATTCTAGTTTCCTACAAAAATATTAGTAATGAAATTCAAACATTGACATGATTGCACTATAAGTTTATGAAATCCAGCATTGAGAAAACACAAGGATTTGTTGGATCTTTTTGTTTTAATTTGTAAGTAAACCAACAAAGACATCAAAAAACAACAACATATGATTCACCAACCGGCAAACCAAAACAATGTACATACAGAGTCTAAAATTTATAAAAATCACAACAGAATCTCATCTCCAATTTTCTTTCTATAAATGTTAAATAAAAGATTAGTCTTGCAATTGCCTTGAATCTTCCTTTCAATTATTACTTCATTCAAATCAAATATCTCCTTCTTTTTTTTTCTTTTTTTTTCTTTTTTTTTTTTTTAATATGCCCAACTCAAATCCATGTGATCCTCCATTTCTGTCTAAATTATTTGAGAATTAAAGAAAACAAATAGAGGGAATCTTCTTTGATTTTCAACCCCACGAATGGCCATTACTATATAATTAATTTCAAGTTGAATTAAATCGGAAACTATATGGTATATTTTAATGATGACCCGTTACAATATCAATAATGCCTATCACCGTAGGTTGTGACAACTAGGGTTATTAAACAGTGATTATTTGATTATAGGGGCATTCTCTATTTGCAAAATTTAATGATAATAAAAGATATTGACTACCATCTATAATTGAAAGAATATTTACACAAATGGTTAAAGCTGGCATAGGAAATTGTATCTTAGTTTATAGTGACTGACTTTAACATTGACAGCCATTGCTAAAACTCTATTTTAAATGGTCAAAGCTGCAAAAGTATACCAAGTAGGGGCTGGTTGGGAAGGATATGGCCCTTGGAGATGTGCTAAGGAAAAGGCATTCACAAACATTCTCGAAAGAGAAATATTTAGGTTATGTCCGGACATGACCTAAAAAATAATGTTCACCTATGTTTCCCAACGAATCCAAAGATCATAAATGTATCTCCAAAATATTCCATATATCACAAATATTTCAAATTTAATACAAAATTGGACAGTAATAGAGTATAGAACAACATAAACTTAGCCCCATGGAATAAAAATCAAAGATGATGATTGAATGAGAACAGACAGATTAAATGAATAAAACAAAAACAAAAAAATCAAATATGCTAACGAAATTTATTGACATGAACTAGAATACACTTCTGTACAAAATATTTATATATATATATATATGAATCATGCTTGTTTACTTGTTTTCCTATCGACTTCTCGAACAAAGGATCATCGAGCCGAGATCGTATTAACCTTTTGACTAATATCTATTGATTCCAAACCAGAAGCCCAAGATGTTTCTGATGGCTGAGAGAGAACAGAGAGATTAAACACAATTTCAGCCATGCCTGGCCTTGCCATTGGCAAGTCATTGGTGCATGCCTTGGCCAAATCCACCAAGCTCAAAGCCTCATCAATGGGGTATGAACTTTCAAGCTTTGGATCCATCCATGTCCTCAGCCCCCCTTCCTTCTTCTTCTCGACGCCCATCACCTCTCTTATATCCTTCCATAGCATCACGACCTCCCCGTCGCCTTTTGTTTCGGTCGCTTTTTTCCCCGAAAGTAACTCCAATAAAACAACCCCAAAACCAAAAACATCTATCTTGTGTGATGTTGAGTCCATTGCAGGCTTTGCCATGGAGAGATTTGCTAGTTTAGCCTTCAACCTCGAGTCGAGAAGTATGTTACTAGTTCGGATATCTCGATGAACGATGCTCGGTTGGATGTGTTCGTGCATATATTGCAAACCATTGGCCACATCTAATGCTATGGATAGTCTCTGATCCCATGTCAGAGAGGACGGTGAAGCAGAGTCCAACCATTTATAAAGTGAACCATTTTCAGCGTATTCGTAGACTAGGAAGCAACTTCGATCAATGCCGATAGAGAAACCGATTACTTTTACTAGATTCACATGGTTTACTTTCTGCAAAATGTTGAGTTCCTCCGTTATCCCTTCCTTGCTTTTCTTTATGGCGAAGACTTCACCGTTGATTGTCGCTCGGTACACCGATCCACTAATTCGAGATCCCTCATTTAGATTCTTGGTTGCTTCCATGATCACATTGATGTCATAAAAGATTGGTTTGCTAAGATATTCTGAAACCTTGGGAAGCAACCAATCATCTTGCAAAGCAATCTTAGCCCCAAAGGCATTGTTTTTCCTGGCAGGGCTATCAGCAATTTCCATAGGAAACTTGTTCCATTTCAATGACTTCCTATTCTTACAAACAAAATGAGTACACGCTAGAGCAACAGACAAAACAAGAATACAAACCGGACTTCCTACGCTTAACGAAACGACGATAATCCACCTGCGTTTATCTTTCTTCGTCTCATAGTATGGACTTATATGAGAAAGAAGAGGCAATTTCGAAAAGGGAATGAACACGGGATGGTTTGCTGCGTCTCTCGAATTCGTGAAGTTATTTTCAGCTAATATGACATCGCTGGAGACATTGAACTCTGTACTAACAAGAATGTTATCGGTCGGCTGCCATACGTACGTAATGAAGTGCTTGATGTTGTTTTCAACGTCAGTTTTCGAGGGACACTTGCAGTAGAGAGGAAAATTTATAGGGTCTCCGATTTGCAGAGTGTTTGGATCCAAATTGGGATTGGAAGCATTCACTACATGCCATTCAGTAAGATTCTGAAATGAAGTCATTGCTAAAGAAAAGTAGATATCACCGTTCTTGATTCGATAAGTGATGTTGGCAAAGTAATGGTATCCATTGCAGGCACATTGGACAGGAACCAACAAGAGATCGCCCGGGAAGAGACGACCGTCCTCGGGATTCAAGTTACTAGCTTCAGCAATGGACGAGCGATTAACTCCGAACAGATCAGACACACTTTTCAAATCCAAAAAGTCAGGAGACCTTGCAAAGAAGGTCACATAAGCATTGCAAACAGATTTCAAATGACACGATGAGCCAACCGTTACGAACGATCGAGAGCTGGCAAAACAACAAGAAAAGAAGAAGAAAGTAAGAACGATGAGCGCGCGGGAGGATATGAAGTGGAAAAGCATAGCCATGAGAGCTTGGAAAAATGGATTAGATAGCTCTGAAATGAGAAAAAAAGTATCATTTGAGGTATCAGAACAGGCATAAGAGTTTTGTGAGTTTGCCATTTGGAAAAGTTTCAAAAGAAAAACAAAAGAGAAGATCACAGCTTTGCTTGCATCAAAATATGAAATTAAAATACAATAAACAAAACTTCAATGGACGGCAGAGTTGGCTCTTTCTCTGTAAATAAACTAGCACATATATAAATGCATATTAATCAATAATCTTTTCTACTGGATTTAGTCAGATTTTATGATTTAAGAACTTGTTTTTTATTTATTTATAATATGTAGTTGATTTCTTGTTTTACATGATATGATGTTCTCCAGAGCAATATCATAATAAAATTAACAATTTTATAATACAAATGGTTCTTAATAATGATAAAAATATCAATACTATATAAATATTTTTTTTTTTTCTGATTAAGAATACTAAACTTATTTCATAGTTTTGTTTTTTAAACTAATTACACTTCATAGTTGTTTTTTTTATATGCCGGCGATTGGAGCTAGACAGAAAATCATCAAAATAATAAAGAAAAAAATGATTTTACCCCAAACTAATTAATCAAAGTATTAACATACAAACGATAATAACTTGAATAATTTTTTTAAAAAAATGTTAATATGGACAAGAACTAAATTAAATAAGGTTATTTTACTCAAGAACATGTTTTTCATCCTAAATGAAAAAAGTTACAATTTTAGGTGGAGAATCACATATCCCTAAACAGTTTGATGGTTTTCTAATTCATTACCAGTACTAACTACTACCAAATGTAAATCATTTTCCAATTAAACCACTGCTGTGGCCTATCAATGGCAGGAAAAGACTGGCCAACCATTCAAATGAAAATGAATTTCACATCAAATAACAGCAAAACTTTGTATTCATTCTGACACTTCTGTGTAAATGCAATACAGGTAACCTAATTATACTTATGCTACACTTTTTAAAGAGAAACTCACAATGATTGCACAATTTTTCAATGCTTATTTTGATATTTTTTTTTCCCTCCTCTCATTATGTACTATAATGTGTTTTTGTATAAACTGGGACTATATATCAGAGGTAAAGCTTAACTGAATGTTACTCTATGGAAAGGTTCCGGTCAGCCGAATATGATCGAGAGTCCTCTTTAGCCCATATTTGGACACGGCCTGGTTCCCTTCCCGAAATCCATCCCCGTAAGCTGATGATGTATCTGACTCGATCTGGTGTTTGAAAAATTCGCCAAGTTTCTTCTCGAAGTCGGATCGTTTACCTTTCTTTGAAGACATCGAGGAAGAAGAGGATGATGAAGGTGATGAGGATGAAGAAGAAGCTGAAGATGAAGACGTGGAGGCAGCACCACTTCCAGAGATGGAATACATCTCAGAATCCAACCACATGTGAGCCAATACTTGGCATATTCCTTCTTCAACCTCGGGCCTCAAATTTGGATAGCCTGTTCGATGTCATGTTACAAAAAAAATCATGAAATGAAATGAAAATGCTAGGTGTATGAAGCAAAGAGACAACCTTTAAGCCTGAGCCATGCGTGCATCATCTCGTGAGCCAAGATAGATCCTGTCAATAACCTGCAATGACAGACGCCAACGACTTTACTTCGCCATCCTTTGAAAGAAAAACAGTAATACAAATCAAAGTGTCACTTGATTTACTTTGTAGAGGAAATCATACCTAGGAAGACCATACAAAATGAGAATAGCAGTAACTTCACATCGACGAACTAATCTATAAGGTTCTGTAAACATGTCTATTATACGGTAGCCTGCCCCAATCTTCGGCCTCTTCGAGATCTGCAAATTTTATTGAGAACATAGCATCATACCACATAGATCAAATCAAATTACTGTAATTGGAGCTAAAAATAAATCTAAGAGGGCGAATATTATACTGTAGCAACAGTCTGCTCTTCTGATAAACAGAGTCCTCTGGTTTCAGGCAAGTGATGATGACCCTGTTATACACAGGAAAAACAAAATTCAAATGAGTTTGTGACGAGGACGAGGACGACCTGCATTGCTTAACACAAACAAGGTTCATTGGCCCTTACATTCTTTTCTCCCTCCATAGCCTCGTTTAGCGCTTGCCTCTCAACCAGCAACATGGGAACTTGCTGTTCGACTTTCATATTCAAACCCTCATAAAATTCTTGAATTTCGAGGTATAAAGGTTGACATTCATGAGTATCC
Source organism: Sicyos baderoa (assembly GCA_037832685.1). Taxonomy (NCBI): domain Eukaryota; kingdom Viridiplantae; phylum Streptophyta; class Magnoliopsida; order Cucurbitales; family Cucurbitaceae; genus Sicyos; species Sicyos baderoa. The sequence goes on along the minus strand of JBBMEF010000003.1, from coordinate 896,634 downwards.
ATGATTGCAGAGTCCAAACACTCTAAACAGAGCTTTCGTCCATCTTCAAGTAACAGATAACTAGTGTCTCTCGGCTGCATCAATAAAAAAAAAGTTAGTTCAGCCAACGACGAACTGACAGTAATGATCCTAGTCAATTCTCATCATGTTAAAACAGACAGGTCTCAAGATATTGTTTCTTCCTATTACGCTCGTGTGCACGGTGGATGGTGAGGGGAAAATATGCAGTAGAACATGATTTCAAAGAGCACCTCCATTCTTTCACAGCTACAACATCTTGGAGTTTCATCCTTTTCATGCGAAGGACAATATTGTTGTGACCAGAAAGGATGCTTTCTGTACTCGATAAGACCAGAAGGATTAGTAGGAATCTGTGCAGAAGAAAATCAAGCGATCAGAACCAATGCATTTCAAGGTTATACAGTTTCATAATCAACAGATACGAAAAAGACGACAAGATGCTTCATATGTCTTTCAAAACGATACACATTTTAAATTATTAAGCATCTCAAACTGCTTTTGAACACCTAACTGACAAAGGCAGTGAGTAATGTATGAGATTTGGGGTACTCGTACTCCAATCCACCTCGTCTTTGCTAGTTGAATTGTGTGTTTGGGATGGTATACCCGAAATGTTTAAGTTGCTTAAAAATATTCCACACAGGATCAAGTGAACTCATTATATTGAATATTACATCACGCCAGATTTGGTTTTGGTATAACAGATAAATTATTTACTTCGATTACTTCCGGAGTTTTAAATTTTTGTATTTTAAGTTTCAGAATAATCATAGATGGTATAGTAACTTTGTTTGAAGTATCATCTGAAGTCCATAAACGATGAATTATTTTTAGCTCAAATGGACCGTATTTCAATGACATGATTTTTTTAATTCAACAGTACTTGGAGGTGGAGAGATTCGAACTAATGATCTCTTGATTCATTAGTAAACACTTATGTCACTAAGTTATTCCTCTAATTGGCAACGAAATGGTTTTAAGAAAGTGTGGTCTATATACTTTGTCAAGGTTAACTAAGAAAAATATGCATAAATTGAAATTCAATTCTATATTATATTACATAATTAATTTTTCTTCGAGTTCACAACAATCGGGATGGAGGGGTTCAACCCCATAACATCTTGGTAAAAATTTAAAAATACACACTTTATGTCAGTTGAGTTATGCCCTTGTTATCTACAGAACTCATTAATTTTAATGAAATCTTCTCCGATCAAGATGTATTTTATCTTTGATATTGATACTAAACTTTAAAATCACAAAATGTAAAGAAAACATATAATAATATATTGTATATATTTCCCTTTTTCCTAAACTGTAGATCTCTATCCTTGTATTAAACAGATGCATTTTTCCACTCACATTAAAATAAAAACGTATAGCAAAAGTTTAAAAAAATATATTGGGTATACTTTTGCCTGAAGTAGATAGTTTCTCTATCCTTACATTTCTAACTATTTTCTTGGTATGGAATAACTGAATTCAGATTCCACATGCTCCCATAATCATCTAGAAACTCAAAAACTTATACACTCACAAAGCTTCCATTTGTGCTTTATCAACATACACCCCCGTTTTAAGTCAATTCATTAACATGACAAAACAATAAAGTTGTGTTATAGCAAAGCACAATGGCTAAGAGAAAGATCAACAAAATAGGAGGAAACAAACAAATATCACGTTCTTGTTGAGAGGGATAAATCAGAACAATCAATAAATCAATGAAATAAAATTAAGAGAAGAGAGGCTTACAAAGTTCCGGCAAACGTCACATTTTGGGTGATGTTGCTCCTTATAGCAGGATTTGTGGTAAGGTCGGTTCCCGGTCATAGAAAACTGTAAAAAATTTGATTCGTTATGACAAGCAGCCATAGCAACATGTTCAAAAATGTGAAAATAATAGCTAACATAAAAGAGAATCAGGTTTATCGGATAGTCAATCAATGTCTCAGCATTTTTTAAGGACATTTAACAGGTTCCAATTGCATATCTTAAGTGAAAATTTATGCAGTAAACTTCAATTGTATATCTACCTCATAATCTGTTATGGGTTCATTGCAAGCATTGCAGCGAAAACATTCCGGGTGCCAAACGCCTCCCATGCAACTAAGAAACCGCCCATGACCAACTTCAGTATGGCAACCAGCACAGACCCTACATGAAATATGATTTTAGTTTCTGAGACCATACCAAATTGAGAACTCTACTGACTTAGGTTTCATTTTGTGCCTGGTAAGTTCTTGTTTCATATTGCCTAGAATAATTATTTCAGAAGCGTCATTACAAATTAGATGGAAATTCAAGAGATTTCTGCCAATATCAGTATGTTAAACCCACATAAACTCTGATGATGCAAGTTGGAAAAGTATCTAATTCTCTAGCCAATATCAAGGCTTTAAATATTACTTGATGCTCAGAATCATGCTAAAAATTAAAAAGCATCATCCAGAAATTTAGTATGCTGAGCAATTATAACAAACATGATTATGCAGTTCACATTAAGATTCTGTAAAAAGAGATTTTAAAAAAAGCATATCATATTGTGTTATTGTAATAGAAGATATCATCTCTACAAGGCTAGACCAGCCTACGCTGAGCCAAGGCTAAATATGCCTAAAGAATCTTTAAGCCTAAACTGATCTGTTGTAATCTACAAACGTTAGGTCCATAACTTTACTCATCAAAGTTTATATTCACCCATAAAATTGGACCTTTGGATACGTCCATGGACAATCAATTTGTTAACCTTAAACCAAATTTATATTAGCATTTCTTTTTTATCTGTGACTGTCCGGGCCAGCTTTCATGCACCTCAACTAATGTCACGGGACATACTGCCTGACCCTACAACATTTGGATGCCAAGGAAACCTATAGGAAATGAATTCCTAGGTAGGTGGCCACCATGGATTGAACTCATCACCTTATGCACCCCAAGACCCTCTTTGACCAATTAAACTCATCATCAACCAGATCAAGCTCGGGCTAGGCCAGGCTTTGAGCCACATGCCATTTCATGAGGCAAAGAAACATGCTGAAGAGACCGGACGTACCTGTATCCAGATGGATGGAAGAAAGGATAAGGATTGAAATTATTTCCACTATCATATTTAGGAGGTGGTGGATCTATATTTAGACTTTCTTGGAGAGCTCTAGCAAACTGTTCATCTTCTTCAGCTTGAAATTTGGAAATCTTCTCATCCTCCACTAGAGTGCTAGCAATCTGCTCATCTTCCTCCAATTGAGCTTTGGCAGCTCGCTCATCTTCCTCCATTTGAGCTTTAGCAACTCGCTCATCTTCCTCCATTTGAGCTTTGGCAAGTCGCTCATCTTCCTCCATTCGAGCTTTGGCAACTCGTTCCTCTTCTTCCAATTGAGCCATAGTAATATGATTGTCATCCTCTGACTGAGCTTTGCTACTTTGTTCATCATCATCTGATTCATCTTTGATACTGTGTAAGACATCTTCATCACTGTGATCTTCTTCCTCTGCAATTGATAAGTTATGAAAAATGGAATACTCAACTCAAGCTATGAATGAAACCTTGATTTAGTGTGGCCAAGCTTGCCATTGTTTAATTATTGTTCATGACCATGAGAATTACAATACAATACTTGAGTTGAGCATTCTCTTGTTACAGCATTTACACCCATGTTTTCGGTGAGATACTCATCATTTTCAACAAGAAATATAATGGGGTCGTTTTTACCATCATTTCAATATTTAAAATAATTCTCTCTGAAAGTATTATCAACAATACCAACCATTTTTTTTTTTTTTTTAATATTTGGAAGTTATTAATATGTATGATATATTCTCATTAGAAAGACATCTCCAGAAGTACTTTGAAGTAGTCAAGGGCACCAGTTTTTAGTTTATATTGTGCTTTTATTGCTTATTGCCAAAGATGGTAAGTTATAAACATCGTCAAAACAAGTGTGTGTGTGTGTGTGTGTGTTCAATTTATGATATGATCTCTTCATAATGCCTAAAACACACAACAAGTCATGAACACATTTAAGGGGTCATAAAGATTTGCTCAAAGATATATAAATCGAAGAATCGATGAGAGCTACCAAACTCACCAATCACTGCTTTCTCCTTTTGAACTTCTTCCGAAAGTGATAGTGCAATTGCATAATCGATTTCCTCTTGTTCAAATTGGACCAATTCATCCTGTAGTGAAGTTTTCCACAAACACAGATCAGCAGGAAGTATTGAGAAGTAATTTACTCTGTAGTGTGCATATGATACTCTGGAAACATAGACATTGCTCTTTTTCTACAATGTAACTGTAGTTACCGTCCGAAAAGGGGTTGGCTATATATCCATCTATGATATATCAGCCGAAACAGCCGAATAAAAATAAAGCGAAAACTAAACGTTTCCTACCACAGAGGTTCGAGGTTCATCCCAAGTTCTATCATTTCCATATCTTTCCCTGTATGGGCTTTTATGGCCCTTGAAAATTTTAGTCCACCAACCCATACTTGAAACTTTACTGTCTGGCTGCTATATTTTTCCTGCAGCAAGTTATTCAGTCAGGTACAAGAAAACATCCACTCAAAATTCTATTAAAAAAATGTATAAATGATAGATAAATTGTTCTTGATAGTTCTTTAGGCCGATCTCTATGCGCTTAACAGGATTGATGTTTTGAAAGTTGAAACAGCACAAGATTGCAGCAACCAGTACACCAATACAAAGAAAGGTAACAGCAAAATTCATACAGGAGAGAAAAAATAAAAGGCATCAAGTTTTCAATTAAAGTAGTATGTGATTACAACTCTCAGAAATGCATGTTCCAAATATTTCTAAAGAGAACCGAAGCTAATACAGCATTTGTAGAAGAAGTAAAACTTCAGTCAATGTAGCTGTAAACAAACAGAACGAAATTCCCTAAAAAATCAATAGAATCATGCAACAACATCCACATTGTCCACAAATTATATTTTTATAACTAAATTTACCCTAACCCATCCGCATAAGTTTTTTGATTGATTGAAAATTCATTGTAAATTAGTTTTGAGATAACTCCACGCTTATATAATGTGGTATCAAAGGAGATCCGAAGTTCAAACTCTTGCAATATCCTTTCCGCCCTAAATAAAATTGATTTCCATTCGTTGGAACTCTTACAAATTTCCAAGTCCACAAGTGAGGGGAGAGTGTTATAATTAAATTTACCAAAACTCATAAACTTAAACTTTTGAGTTAATTGGTAATTTAATCTATACTAGCCATAAAGATCATCTAAATAAAAACATCAATTTAACATTATAGCCCGAACGTCATAAAAGAAGGATGAAACCATGATACTTCACAACAACGAAACTTTTCACAGTCATTACAGACTAATCCCAGACCTAATGCACAAAGTATCCCATTGAAGAGAAGATTCTAAAGTCACGAAATCAAACATGTTTCAAACTCGTTGAGTTCAATCGATGTTAGCCACCACTCAGAAATTAACTCAATGTAGGAGGATCAGGTGGTTATCTCATGAGATTAGTCGAGGTGCAGGCCCGGACACTTAAAGTGCGGGAAGCAAGCAATTCTTCATGAAGGTGGTACAAGAAGACAGCTAATAGCATATCAAGATAAACCCATCACAAAGTTCACATTACCAAACAAGCAAAAGAAAAGTTCCAAATCCCTGATCAAACAATCAAAAGCAAAACTCAAAATCATCATGAAAACACCAGTAATATCCAGTAAAACAGAATCAAATTCCATTCCACCTGAAAGAAAAAGGAAGCAGTAGAGACTGTTGGATCGAAAAATTCACAGATCAGATAAAAATTTCAAAACCCCACCAATGAATAGTCACCAAAACAGATACAGATTACACAGAAACAGTCTCCACAGCATATTCAGAGCCCAAAAACTTTCCTGGGCAAGCAAAGTCAAAGAAGCTACAAAAATGGGAATAAAAAGGAGGATCGAAAGCGTGAAAGCAAGGATACTTGAATTCCACTCAATTGGGGTTAAACAAAAACGCAAAAGGCTGGAAAATGTTTGAAAATCAGGGGCTGATGATCATGAAACGAGGGAAAGGAATCGAACCCAGATGAGAAAAGGGGTTCAACAAATTTCTCTTGATCCTCCTCTGCAAGTGGGTCCTTTGGGAAATTTCAACCACATCCCACAAAACGTTAAGGACCCCATTAGAGCCCTTTTTTTTTTTTTTTTTTTTTTTTTGATTTCTGGTTTGACAAAATGGTCGCAAAGGGAAAGAGAGAAGGGTTGTGGGAAAATGATTTTTGATCTTCCACTGAGTCAAGGGTCGGTAGTCGACTCGCTACTCCAAAATTAACGCAGCCAAAAACTGATGAGTCAATGTGTAGAAATTTGCCGAGTTGCTCTGTTTCGATTGGGTATTATAATTATATAACCCAGTCTCATTAATCAACTAATTTCCACATCATTTGGGTCGAAATTGTAGTCTTCCTAGGTTTTTAAAGTCTAATAAGTCGTTTTTTTACCACTACCTCTAATATATTTTTAGACCATACTAAAATCTATATTAGTACGGACTTAAACCATAATTACTTACTTTATAGTAGGAAGGAAGAAAAAGTAAAATGTATCGTGTTGCGATATGCCTTCAATGATTGATGTCCTGTGATTGGTTTAACTAGCTGATTATAATGTTTATTCTATAATTCTGTAAATCTATATTTTGTTTCTCTTCGAATAAAATTGTTCTCCCTTTATGTCCGTAGACTAATTAACACAATGTTAATGAATCATGCAAAATTTTGTAGGTTGTTTTCTTCTTCTCTTGCATTTCTTTATCTTCATATTGATTGTTGATTTTTCGTTTTCAGAACCTATCGTTATAAATGAAGGTAAATATGACTTGAATTTTTACTAGTAAGAATCCAAATATTACTCGTAAAAATATCGTCATGTAACCGTTTAACTAACAATAAAGTGTAACTATTTATTTACTTATATTTTCTTACTTAATAAATTTATTGCTTTTCAAATATCATTTTTTTTTTTTTTTTAGTAGGGGACGGAAGTAAATATAAATTTTCAAGATCAAACTTGTGATGTTGAAGTTGAATTGATTTACAACCAAACAATAAAATCATTATCACTTTTTATAAATTTTATTGTTTTTTCAAAATAGTTGAATTAGATCTTTGTACTATTTGAGGCATTATTCAAACTAATGATGAGAGTTGGTGGGATAAATATTTAAGACAATTGATATTTTGTACACAAATTATGTGTGAATAGATATGGCATCACATAGTTTAGAATATATATATATATATGTATATATATATATGACATCACATAAACAAACATTTAAATATTTGGTTGATACTAATTTATTTGTTTCTAAATACAAATACCTACCTCATTACTAAAATAATTGTATTCTAATCGGTACACATTTCGATTACGCAATGGATGAAATGCACTTTAATGAGTAGATAATTTTATAAAACAATTTGGTACTTTCTAAGAGGAAATTTCTTATTTGTAATAATTTGAATTTGAGAGGGACATTTATATTTAACTTCGTTGCACTCTACCTGCATCGAGTGATTTGATTATTATAAAAAAAAAGAAAAAGTTAATCATAATAGTGGTGCTAATGATTTAATAACTATCTTTGTAGCTCCATAATATTTTTGTTTTATTGATATCATGTATCATCTAGTAATAAGTTGGTTACAAATTTGAACCTTCACTATTGAAAAAATAAAAAATAAAAAAGAAGAAAATCTACTACTTCCGTATTTTAAATATTTTATTACGTTCAAATATTGTAGAGAAAGATATATTCATGATAATAATTAAATCATAGGTTACATTTTTTTGAACATAGATCCATAATTTAGAGATTGTATTAACAATTATACTAAAATATTAATAGCATATTGTTTATCCAATTCAACTCTATAACGGTAGTTAATCGATTCCATTTAAATCTAAACTTAGAAAAAAAGAAAGAAGAAAATATCCGAGGGCTCAAAACGCTGTCGTAATGCTTCCTATTTCTCACTACACGACACAGCTTCATCTTCATCAAATCATCATATCCCCTTTCTTTTCTGCAAAATAATTTAATTTAAAAAGAAAATAGAAAACCAATTTCTCCGTTCACTATCCACAGAGATCAATTTGCAAAACAGTCGCCGACAATTCTTCGCCGTTCACCGGAGATTCCATCCCCCCCGTAGAACTCCGATCTACTCAACCCTCCTTCAATTCTCGCCGCTCTGAGTCTGAGCAATGGATCGGGCGACGATTACTGTGGGGCCGGCCATGGATATGCCGATCATGCACGACAGTGACCGCTACGATTTAGTCCGGGATATCGGCGCCGGAAACTTCGGAGTTGCCAGGCTCATGAGAGACAAGCATACCAAAGACCTCGTCGCTGTCAAGTATATCGAGCGGGGCGATAAGGTCAACACTACTCCATGTACTGGAGGATCGATTCTTATGTTCAATCTCTTTTTGTTTACTGCTTTATATGACCTTTTGGAGCTTAATCTTAGTTTCTCATTCTCTGTCTATTTAAATGCAAATTTAGGTTTTAGCTTTCTCTTGTTGTTGTTGTTGGTCTCGGTCCTTTTATGACTTTCTTTTTCAACTGTTGCAAAAATCTTGTGATTGGGTTCTTTCTTTTTTATCTCTTAACTTGGGAATTTGAAATATCCCTTATTTGGATTTTGGGGTTTGCTCTCGCACAACTTTGCTTTCAATCCCATTTTTGGATTTTTCTTTTGTATATCTTACTTGGGAATTTGTCGGGAATATAACAAACCAAACATAGTAATCATGAATTATGGTAAATCCCATTACGGTTTTTTTTTTGACATCCGTGACGGTCCGGACCAGCTTTTGCGCATCTCGACTTATGTCACGAGACATTCTGTCTGACCCTACAACATTTGGATGCCAGGGAAACCTGAAAAAATTAATTTCTAGGTAGGTGACCAACATGGATTGAACTCATCATCTTATGCATCTCAAGGTCCTCTTTGACCAATTGATTCCAAACGAGCGAACCAAATGCCCCCTTATGGTTTTTGTATTTTGGGAAATTCATCTTTTAACTTGTGAACTAGCTGTAGTGATTGATGTGTATAAGGATGAAATTCATCGGTGATGATTGTATCTTTGTTCCTTCTTTTTCTCCCTGTAAACTGAGCCAGAGAAGGGAGCTGTGTTTTTGTCCAGTTCTTCTTCAATATCTGCGTAGTTTTTGCTTTAGTTATGATTTATATGAAATGGCAGTGAGAAAGAGTGACATATGCATGTTATTTAATGATCCTAGCTGTTTTCATCTATCATAGCTCTATTTGAATCTGTTGAGTTAGTTGACTAATTGGTCTGTTTTGAGGACTTGCCTGTTCTTATCAATTAATTGAGCTGCTGAATTACGAGACAACAGAATGCAGCTTTTGTTAAGATAAAATTAATCCATCGTGAAACTTGTTTCTAAGAACTAAAATCTTCAAAGATAATTTCACTTGGGGTTTTTAAGTTCAAATAGATAGTGTGCAAGTTCTGAATCAAATGCTATGAGGATTATGTTTTTCTTCTTAATTCTTAATTTCTTATGAAGCTATGTCTTGTAGATTGATGAAAATGTTCGGCGAGAAATCATCAATCACAGGTCTCTGAGGCATCCTAACATAGTCAGGTTCAAAGAGGTAGTTTAAATTCCCATGTTTTTAATATAATTTTCAGTCAAATCACTTAACTCACTTAACTGTTTGATTTTCTTTTTTTTTTCCTGGCTCTTGATATTGCTGCTATGGATGAAGGTCATCTTGACCACTACCCATCTTGCAATTGTAATGGAATATGCATCCGGAGGAGAGCTCTTTGAGCGAATAAGTAATGCAGGGCGCTTTAGTGAGGATGAGGTCTTGATTCTTGAATTTACCTTTGTTTCTGTTGTTATCACCATTTCGCTCTTCTCTGGCAAATTGATATATTATTATTGTTCTGGTGTAGGCTCGCTTCTTCTTTCAGCAGCTTATATCGGGAGTCAGCTACTGCCATGCCATGGTACTTGTTATACGAATCTTCAATCCCCATCATCTTCTTTTCTATATCATATCCTTGAAAGGAAATGAAAATATGGTGTCGTTTTTTCTTTCTAATTTTTTTTTACTTGCTTTTACTGGTGAAGCAAGTGTGCCACCGGGACTTGAAGTTGGAGAACACTTTATTAGATGGAAGTCCAGCTCCTCGTTTGAAAATATGTGACTTTGGCTACTCAAAGGTATTGATTTCTCTGTTTCCAATTGCAACTATTAGTCTCTGTTGTTTAAATTACATTAGCTCATACTTAAATAATTATTCCTTCTGTATTTTCTCTTTGCAACTTAGATTAGACTTGTTTGTTTAATTGTATGGAATAGTCTTTCTGTTTTTCCCCTTTTGCACATAGCTTAATTTTAAGGAGAATTTCTGGTTTAGACGTCAGCTAACTTTATCTTTCCCTTGAAGGTTGATGTGCTCTTTTAATCGTGCTTATAAATATGTGCTATACACGGTTTGAATCTAGATTTAGTTCTATCTATCAGATTCCATACTTCATAGCTGCAAAGTGTTTGTGGTAGGCTAGTCTGATTTGAACGTACGGAATTGACGTTATTTTCTACTTAGTCTCTATGAAATGATTATCATGTTGAATGCATTCTTTCAAATTATTGCTCTCTATATTCCCCAGTCATCGGTGCTTCATTCACAACCAAAGTCAACTGTGGGAACACCTGCATACATTGCTCCAGAGGTGCTTTTAAGGCAAGAATATGATGGCAAGGTTAGACTCTTCTTGAATCATTACTTCTGATTACCTTTGATGTGGTACTAATTTTTCCATTTAATGGATGCATGAATTTAACTACTGATTACTGGAAACAGTTTGAAAAACTTGCACATGTTCCTAGATGCTATTCTCAACTTAGCCAACTGAAGTACTTGCTTTACTTGGACACATTTTAGTTTAGTGGCAGTGTAAATTGCTTTCCTTTTTGTTTTTTGTCTACACTTCCACTGCTTAAATCATCAAGATCAATTGCTAGCTCCTTCATATTTAATTGGATGAGGGCATTGCAGGGCCAAAAACTTTAGTTAAGTGATTTGATATTTTTGATCGGATACTCAATAGTTATGGTAGGTAGGCTCTATTGAAGCCTAATGGAAGTTTTGTTCTTCATTGTTGATTCGATTCCATCTTGATAATCAATTGAACTTGTACTCTCTGTGAGAAGTACTCACTGAAAAATACGTTTACCATTAAATTTCATTCATCACACTACATCTAAGCCAGAGGGTATAGGCCTTAAAAGACATTTTATCTTGATTTCCTTTGAAACATCAGATTGCAGATGTATGGTCAACTGGAGTGACCCTCTATGTAATGCTTGTCGGAACCTATCCCTTCGAAGACCCTGATGAGCCAAAGGATTTTCGAAAGACGATACAAGTATGAAAGATGACCCTACTGATATTTTGTTACTCTCTCGTAGTTGAAAATGCATAAACTCAAGATTTTTCTATTTATCCATTGCAGAGAATCCTAAGCGTCCAGTATGCTATCCCCGATAGTGTTCAAATATCTCCCGAGTGTCGCCATCTCATATCTAGAATTTTTGAGGCAGATCCTGCAACGGTATGCCTATGAATAGAATTTGTTTGTTTATGCTACAGTATGGAGAGCATTTATTATTTTTATTTTTAATTCCCGGTTCTGCTGAATTCGTCAAAATATCTCAATTTGACCATATTTCCACAACTCTTTGAAACTCGTCCTGGGTTTTCTATGCACATGCCTTTAATGGGAGGTCTTAAATTTTTACACAAACTGATTTTATCTTTCTTTGAAGGAAAATTGTATTGGATGTACTCTTTTCACAAAGTAATTACAAATATAGATATGCATCCATAATCATTAATACGTTTTAATAAGTATTATAAATACTCATGAATACTAGTATTAATCATTAATACGTTTGAATATTGTATTATAAATTGAGTATGTGACAATACTCATTAATACCAATGATTAATTGCTAATCTTTTTTGAAAGTGACCGTAGTTGTAATAATTTTCTAGATTTGACTAGTCTAGTAAGTTTCCCCTCTTTGAATTGTCCTACTGGATTAGGTGGGATGTTTTGTATTTATTGATTTACCTTTGAATCTTTGGACTCATCATGTTCAAGTCCGTAGCTTTATTTGAACGACCTTTCTCACTTCATTTTGACCTAATTACTTCGTTTACTTGAGTGATTCTTCTTCTCTGTTTTCAAACTTGATAATCCACTGCACGGAACTCTAAGAACTTGTTTGACAAGTTATTTTCAAAACTTTTTTTTTCAACTGTTTGAGATTGGGTGACTTATATGATTGAAGTTATTATCAACAAACTCATGATTTGAGGGGAGATTAACTTCATTTACTTCAAAACTCAGTTCATTCATGAAAAGACACTTGAGAGAAACAAGAAAAAACAACTTATATGAACAGTTAACCTAAACTTGTATCTTCAAATTTTGTCTGCCTTTGTGTTCTAAAACCTCATAGGCTATTTGAAAACAGTTTCCTAAGAAGTTCTAAACATCTGTAAAAATCGAAGATAGTGATTTGATTCCCGAGCTTGTCTTTCAATAAAATGTAGACATTTGCACACTCAAAATAATTATGATTGATGTAGCAAGTCTACTGACCGTATGATTCAGAAACTCGACGTTGTGCCATTTTGTGTTTTGGCTTGGAATCCAAGCAGAATAGGTTGTCTTTTGAAACTGCTATCTATATAGGTGTATATTGTTTAAGTTTCAGCATTTTCCATCTCATCCTACAATCTCTCATTTTTACTCTCTCTTTCATGTGTTAATATACTCAACAGAGAATCACTATCCCTGAAATCAAGAAACATACCTGGTTTTTGAAGAATCTCCCATCAGACTTGATGGATGAAAACACGATGGGAAATCAATTTGAAGAGCCGGAACAACCAATGCAGAGCCTCGATACAATAATGCAGATAGTTGCTGAGGCTACGATACCAGCAGTTGGTTCACATGGCTTTACCTACATGACAGATAACTTTGACATGGATGATGATGATGACATGGACGATCTGGACGATGTATCTGAGCTTGATATAGAAAGCAGCGGCGAGATAGTGTATGCAATTTGATAATTGATACGGAGGTGCCGAAGCAACAAATTTGGACTGTTCTTTTGGGACTGGTTTCGACTATCAAAGAATTTGTTACGAGAAAGAACAATAGCTTGTTCTCATCGATTTGTAGATTACCTTTGCTAGATTTACACGCTCCTTTGGACTATGCCACGTCAAATATAATGCCACCATTAACCGGCATTGTCGAAAACGATTTGAAGGGTATGAGTTACGAAGAAAACAGAGTTGGATGGAAGTACAACGATATTAAAATTCAGGATATCTAATCTGTTTTTCTTTTTGCTATTGCCTTTGACATTGTCCTGTATTATGTAGTACCATGTACAAAGTTATGAACTTCATCTTTTGTGATTTGCCCCCTTTTTTGCTCTTACTTGATAAATTGAGTCCTGTTTTTTTACTGGACTGAAAAGCTTCATCTATCTTTCTAGTTGCAGCACAAACAAAAATCTAGTTCATGCCAATTTTGGTTGATGAAATAAAAACCCTTTAAATTACTTCATGCAGAAGTGGGAATTTCACTTGCAGTGATTGACTTGTTGGTCTAGTGAGATCCTAGAATGTGTGTCCTTGTTCTTCAAAGCTTTCATTCAAGTGGACTCTACTATGTAAGGGTTTTAAGAGAAGCCTAGATCCACAATGATGCTTTACTTTTTTTCTTGTTCTTTTTTTTAAAAAAAAAAAAATAATAATAATAATAATAATAAATTTCAATAACAATTGAGGTTGGTTAATGGGGCTCTAAGTCTTACTTTCATGTTTGTTTGGTGTGTCTAAAAATCAGGAATAAAATAGGGAGTGAGAAGTAAAACGTTTTGTGCTTCTAGAAGATTTTTTTAGAAAATTTGTTCTCATTGTATCATTCCTGTTTTAAAAATATTTCACACATAAAAAATTATTTCAACTTTAATCGTTTTATGTCAGTTTCACTTTTGTGTCTTTTTCAGTATAATAAAAAATTGAGAGATTCGAACCACAAATCTCGTGTTAATATCTATTGAGTTATGCCCACATTAGTAAAGAATGTTTGATTAAGCAAACTTCCTCTTACTATTTGTTGAACTTTAAAAAAAAATGAGTTCATTAAAGAAAAGAGAAAATTGAATTTATAACTTTATAAATGATCATAAATATAATTCAATTAGTAAATGGAATAAAAGAATGTTAAAGGACTCCAATGAAAATGAGAAAAGTAGAGGCTAAAGTGAGAAGAGTTATATAAAATATGAGGGGTATCCATGCAAATATTAGCTTAATTTAAGAAAGCATGAAATTCACCGGTTAGAAAATGTTGGACCTTTGTGACCCTCACCTAATTAATTCCTAAAATCAAACTCTTCCTTCCCCTTTACATAAATCATCCTTTCACTTCTTGCCTCATCTTTCATCTCTTTCTCTAGGTATCATTTTCTTTCCTCTCTTTCGAGAGCGTTCGGTTATTCGTTATTCATTATTCATTTTCGCTTCTTTTCTTTTCACTTTTTTGTATTCAGTTTTTTCCTTTCGAGCTACTTTTAACTCGAAAGAAAAGCTCGAGAGACAACATTTTACATTCAACTTTTTAGAGTAATCATAAGCCTTGGACTCGATTCCAATGAACGTAAGAGCTAACCTTTTTGTTGTGTATTTGCAGGCAGGAATTTTTTTACAGGGAGAATTGAATATGAGGGAGGATATTTTGGTAAATTTGACCCTGGGGATCATATTGGTTTGTTGTAGTTTGAATGCTTATTGGGTGAATGCAGAAGATAAGTATTTCACTTTTCATGTCACGTACGGCACACGTGCTCCTCTTGGTGTTAAGCAAAAGGTTACATTAACTTTTTATATAAGATTTGATTTTTGGAAGAATAGACTAAATTCATAAAATATTTATAATACTAGCCAAATTTAAAAGAATTTAGTAACCAAAGTCAAATATACGATATAAAGTAATACTTTTTATACTGAATAATTAATACATAATATAGTATGATGAGTATTATTTATATTGCATATTTGACTATAAATGCTAAATATTTTCAAGTTTGCCTAGATGTGTAATTCTTTTATAAAATTGGACTATCCAATATAATTTTCGATATATTGTTATTTTATATAATTTAGTTTCACGTTAATAGTCATTTTATTTTTAAAATTTAAGTCAAACAAAAATTTGAAACCAAACCAAAAGCTTTAGAAACCGTTCTATTTTTAGTCTTCCATCTTATTTATATTTTTAGAAATTAAATTAAAATTTGAAAAAAGAAAATGGTAGCTTTCAAAGCCTTATTTTTATTGTTTTAAACTTGATTAACATTTACCTATTTTCTTAAAGAAAAATAGATACATTAAAGGAAAGATTTGAATACATTATAGAAAATTTAAGTAAAAATAAATTTAAATTTCAAAAATCATGTGATTATAAAAAGTAACTTTAATAATTTAGAGATTACATATTCAAATCTCATCATCATATCACTGAATTAAAATATATATATATATATATATATATATATACTAAATAAGACCGAAAAAATCAATCTTTTGATATATATATAAAAAAAAATCAATATTTGTTTTTATAAAAATAATTATTATACAATATTGTCTCTGTTATGCAGGTAATTCTTGTGAACGGACGGTTTCCAGCCCCAAAAATTGAGTGTGTTACCAATGACAACATAATTGCGAATGTCATTAACGAGCTCGACGAGCCTTTCCTCTTTACATGGTAAGTCTTTAAACCTAATTATTTAGGCCCCGTTTGATAACTATTTGGTTTTTTATTTTTGGTTTTTGAAATTTAAGTCTATTCTTACTCAAATTTTCTACCATATGCTCTACCAACCAACTTTTAAAAATAAAAAAAAATAACTTTTAAAAGTTTATTTTTGTTTTTAAAAGTTGGTTAGTATTCTCCTACATTCTTAAAAAAAGATGGATATATAGTAGGAATGGTGAAACACATTATAGGAAATTTGAGTAAGAATAGACTTAAATTTCAAAAACCAAAAACAAAAAATCAAATGGTTATCAAACGGGGCTTAGAGTTTGTTCGATAACCATTTTATTTTTTAAATTTAAAACTTCAATAACTATTGTATCATATGTTTTTTTTATTTAAATACTTACATCTTATTTATATTTTTAAAAACCAAATCAAAATTTGGAAGAAAAAAAATGAGTTTTTTAAAATTTATTTTTGTCTTTGAAATTTAGTTAGCATTCACATCCTTGGTTAAGAAAAGATATATTGTAAAAAAGATGGAACACAAAATTTAGTTAAAAATAAGGTTAAATTTTGAATAATGTTGATAAATGTAGGAACCAATTGTGAAACGGGCATAAGATAACTATTTAATTTTTAAAAGTTAAACCAAAATCTCTCAATTACTCTATAATAAATAAAACATATGAATTTTGAATAATGTTGATAAATGTAGGAGCGGTATCAAGCAAAGGAGGACGTCATGGCAAGATGGAGTGGTAGGAACCAATTGTCCAATCCCTCCAAACTCAAATTGGACCTACAAATTCCAACTTAAGGATCAAATTGGAACCTTCACATATTTTCCCTCCATCAACTTTCAAAGAGCCGCGGGTGGCTACGGGGCCTTAGTCGTTCAACCTCAAAGTGTCATAACAACTCCCTACCCCATTCCCTACGACGAGGTCGACCTACTCATCGGGGACTGGTACAACACCGATCACAAGGTAATTCATTTCCTTCCCAATCATATACTAACATTCAACGTTACATACGTATAGCCAGGTTAAAAAAACCAAGTTTAACAACAATATTTAGAAGTAGAGGATTTGAACTTATGACTAAGTTTTTTTTTTTTTTTAATTGAATCAAATTAATTAGCCAATTATATTATTTGATGCCACGTAGATGTTGCGGAAGAAATTGGATGGGGGAATTCAACTCCCTTTACCCGATGGTCTTCTTATCAATGGAAAGCGGAGTAGAAAGATGACTCTTAAAAAAGGTAACATTTATGCTCATTATAAGTCTTTTCGTAAGCTTTTGAATTATTGGTTAAATTGCTCATTTTATTGTTTTTTTTCTACTATGTTTACAAAATTTGAAAGCGTACGACTTTGCTTTCTAAATAACTGTAAATCAAAATGTAATTATGATTATAATTTTTTCATAAAATGAAGCATAGTGTTAATAATATCATGTGACATGTATGACCTAATAATCATATGCTTTCAATTCTTTAATTTTTTTTTTTTTATTACAAGTACCGATTTCAGGGTTCGAACCTGTGACGTTGGTGTTGAACTGGTTTACAACCAAACAATGAAACTATACTAACATTTATAAGTTGATTACTTCGGTAATCACTTATTGTTAATTTTGTTCGGATAGAAGTATCTCATTATACGAATTTTGAATATTTGAAGGGGTATCATACAAGTTGAGGATATCAAATGTTGGGATAGCAACTTCAATAAACTTTAGAATTCAAGGGCATTCAATGACTCTTGTGGAGGTTGAAGGAGCTCACACCATGCAAGAGAGTTACAAGTCATTGGACATTCATCCAGGCCAATCCGCCGCCGTTTTGGTGTCACTTAACAACTCTCCTAAGGACTATTTCTTTGTGGCCTCTTCTCGTTTCACAAACCCTATTCTCACTGCCTCTGGAGTTATTAGCTATCAAGGCTCTTCCATTCCTCCTTCCAAGCCTCTGCCCCCCGCACCGACCGACCAGCTTCATTGGTCGATGATGCACGCTCGCTCCATCAGGTTCATGCGACGACAAATTTCAACTTCATTTCTTTTTTCTCGTTTTTAATGAATTAACGGTACTATACTTGGGGTCGTAGCATTTTAATTACTAAATCAAACATAATGTTATTAGAGCTATCTTTTTAGACAACTATAACTTATTTGTTTATTACAAGTTTTATAACCAATGAACAGCTAAAACAAGGATGAATAACTAATATCTTTTTGGCTAATTTCTCTCCCATATATATATTTCACTTTATAGTTGAATACTTGAATTCAGTGATTATAATTATTTTAGTATTTTATCAAACTAAATATTGAATCACTCATTTCACTACTTATTGATTGTCATCGTAACCATTTTTTTAATAGTGAATTAGCATGCATATATATTAGAGGGGAAAAAATGTACAAAAACAAGAATCCATGGAAAACGTTTGTAAATTGCATTAAATAAACTCTACCCTAATTAATAACTATGTTTATATATATAATAATTGAAGTTGCATTATTTAAAAACTAAATCTGAATTTAAAGTATATATATCCAAAATAATTGTTAAAAACTCTTTTGAAACTTAAATTTCAAACACCATTTATTATGGTTGAACAATAATATTTTAAGGTGAAAAAACTCGAATACATAATCTTTTGGTGACAAGTCTATATTCTATGTCAGTTAAATCATGTTCTTGGTGTTACTATGAAAAGTAGTTAACGAAAAATGTTTGGACTTAAAGGGAGTGAATTGTTATCTATTGCGTATCTTTTCGATATGTCAATATTATCAATAGCTCAACTGACACAAACCGCTAAACTCTTTGATCAAAAGGTTAAAGAAATTCGAATTTCTATTCGTTACACATGGAATATTGATTTTGTTTGCACTTGAATATAGGCTAAATTTGACAGCAAATGCAGCAAGGCCAAACCCACAAGGATCATTCCATTATGGGAACATAGCAGTGGTGAGGACACTGATATTGGAAAATTCATTGACAAAGATAAAAGGATCCCTTCGTTGTGCAGTCAACCATGTGTCATATGTTGATCCATCAACGCCATTAAAGCTAGCTGATTGGTTCAAAATCCCTGGCGTGTTCGATATCACGACGTTCACCGATAAGCCAACTTCTCGACCTCCAATGCTCGGCGTCTCTGTCGTTAACATCACGCTTCATGATTTTGTGGAGATTGTCTTCCAAAACAATGAAAATACTATCCAAACTTGGCATTTTGATGGAACTAGTTTCTATGTTGTTGGGTACGTGTTTACTAACTTAAATCTCCATTATTGTCAAAAGAAGTATAGCTCAAATGACATCCGATTTAGTAATCATGAGATTACAAATTGGTATCTTCCAAATAAAAAAAAATTACTTAATCTCCATTTATTTGAAACCCTACTCAATGTCGATTTCATTTTTTAGTTTTTTTAGAATGTGATTAGTTTCTCATGATTTCTTTTCTAGACAAGATATATTTTAAAAATTAATGCAAGTTTGTGAAAAGAATTTTCTTTCTAGTTTTCAAGTTGGATTTTGAAAATGTTTTTGAAATGTACCATAACGAAACACGAAATACTTAGGCATAAAAGTAGGAGTTATAAACTAAACGAAAAACAAATTTATCATGAAATTTGACTTTATTTATTTTCTTTCTTACCAATAAATATAGCCTTTTGTGTTTATCTTTCTAGATATGGTTCTGGTTCTTGGACGTCTAACATGAGAAAAGGCTACAATTTAGTAAATGGTATATCAAGACATACTGTTCAGGTAATTTTAGCTTCACATATGTCGTTTATCGTACTTTTGGTATGCATTTCATTCGAGAGCTTTGATTAATTATGGTCGAAGATCCCAATCTTATTCGAAATTGGAAATGTGAGGAGTCATATAGCTATCGAATTTAACTAATATTTAAATAGCAACAAGAATCAAATTACACTGTATGGCATTGGATTTTGGAGATCCATGTTCGCTAAGGAACTTAAACTCAAAGTATTAATTTACCAACCCCAATATACATTTTATAAAATAAGCATATAGGTAGAATATTATTATAAAATAAAAGTTAGATTTAAATTGGGTGAATATATATTTGGGAATTAATGCATGCAGGTATATCCAAAGAGTTGGAGTGCAATATTGGTGTCATTAGACAACAAGGGAATGTGGAATTTGAGGTCTACAATATGGTGGAGAAACTATTTGGGTCAGCAATTGTATTTCAGAGTATGGAATGATGAAAACAGTTTATTGACTGAGACTCACATTCCACCCAATGCTATCAAGTGTGCCAAAGCATCCAAGTATTAATTAATATCAACAACAACAACAAAATTAAAATAGTTAAAGAAAATAAAGAATAAGTATATGACAGATTTCTACATTTAATTTTAATCCATGCACTTTCTAACGTGTAATAAATATTGTTTATGTTTTCGTAGTCTTTTATGCATTTGGATCATATTTGTATTACATTTTGTACTCTCAATTCTGTTAATAAAATTGTTCTCTCCTTTGTTCGGAGACATAATTAACACACTATTAATAACACACCTAAATTTTTGTATTTATTTTTGTCTTATGTTGTTTTTATTTTTAAATCTTAATTATTATTTGGAACAAAATTTTAGACTAGGACACGGGCGTCTGAAATTAAAAAGAAATTTATAATAGGAAAAATAATTAACTACCTATTGTCTCCCATACCAATTTTGACTAGATAGTGTTTGTCAAATGCGACTAATCATTTTGTTCTTTATTGGACATCAGTTTGGATTTAATTTTTTTAAAATTGAGAATTTCGATTAAGTTGTCAATTTGGCACAAACAAAAATCGAACCGAAACTACCCTATGTAGAATCCAAATTCCATTGAATCTTCCATTGTCCAGTCTCGGCGTCGACTTCGCATGTCGGAAGCGCTTTGTTTAGCAGCGCTTGTCCAAAAATGCACTTCCGTCGTAGCATCGCCGAAGGCGGCGCGTCAGGTCCACGCATTCATCCTCACCTCCATACCCACCGCCTCGTCGTTGTCTCCTTACATCTACAACAACATCTTATCTATGTACGCACGTTGCGGCGCAATTTGGGACGCATACCAAGTGTTCGACAAAATGCCGCACAGAACCCTCGTTTCCTTCAACGCTCTAATGGCGGCCTATTCACGCTCTCACCTTCACGCTCCGTTGGCTTTCAACCTTCTCTCGAAAATGGAGCTTGAATTTTTCAGGCCCAATGCTTCAACTCTCACCAGCTTGTTGCAGGTAGCTTCTTCCCTTGAACATCCTTTTTGGGGTTCTTTGATTCATACGCAATTAGTGAAACGTGGGTTTGTTAATTATGTTCGTCTTCAAACTGCTCTAATTAATTGCCTGGATTTAGAATCTGCTTGGAAAATTTTTAGGGGTATGATCGATAAGGATGTTGTGGCTTGGAATTCTATGATTTTTGGATACGTGAAGCATGGTAAATTATATAAGGCTATGTGTTTATTCCATGAAATGCTAAGAATTGGTTTGATTCCTACTCAATTCACCTATGCTATGGTTTTGAATGTATGTTGTAGAAATGGCGACTACCATTTTGGTCGGCTTGTTCATGGCCATATCATCGGCTCAAACGCCATTATTGATAGAACTCTGCAAAATGTTCTGTTGGATTTTTACTGCAATTGTGGGGATACCCATACAGCATTTTGGATCTTTAGCAGAATTGAGAACCCAGATTTGGTTGCTTGGAACACAATCATCTCAGGATGTTCTGAGAATGAAGAAGAAGAGAAGGCAATGAAGCTATTTCTACAACTACAGAAATCATCACTTTGCAAACCAGATGGTTATACTTATGCTGCTATAATCCCAACCATTGACACCCTTCTAATAGGAATGTCTTTTCTTGCTCAAGTTATTAAGGATGGATTTGAAAGCAGTGTCTTTGTAGACAGTGCCATTGTGTCCATGTTTTTTAGAAATGGTGAACCTCAAGCTGCAGAGACGGTTTTCGGTTCTGTTGTGGAGAAGGATGTTGTTCTGTGGACTGAAATGATCACTGGGTATTCAAGAATGGGTGAAGGGGAAAAGGCAATCAAATTCTTTCATCAAATGCATCATGCTGGATATGAAATTGACAGTTCTTCACTCAGTGTAGCTCTGAGTTCATGTGCTGATCTTGCCACTCTGAAACAGGGGGAGATCCTTCATTCTCAGGCTATAAAAACAGGATGTGAAGCTGAGATCTATGTCTGTGGTAGTCTAATTGACATGTATGCCAAAAATGGCAACTTGGGTGCTGCGAAATTGGTATTTTCTCTAGTCCAGATTCCTGATTTGAAGTGTTGGAACTCCATGCTTGGTGGGTACAGCCAGCATGGGAATATGGACC
Organism: Sicyos baderoa; assembly: GCA_037832685.1. Classification (NCBI taxonomy): domain Eukaryota; kingdom Viridiplantae; phylum Streptophyta; class Magnoliopsida; order Cucurbitales; family Cucurbitaceae; genus Sicyos; species Sicyos baderoa. The sequence continues at coordinate 874,304 of JBBMEF010000003.1, read as the reverse complement.
AGGCATTAAAGCTCTTCTTTGAGCTTCAAAACCATGGTGTCAAGCCAGATCAAGTAACATTTCTTACCTTACTTTCCGCTTGCAACCACAGCAACTCAGTTGAAACAGGGAAGTTCTTATGGAACTACATGAAAGAAAGTGATATTGTACCAAATTCTAAGCACTACTCGTGCATGGTAAGTCTGTTAAGTGGAGGTGGGTTCATAGATGAAGCAGAGGAAATGATTATGAAATCAGCATTTGCAGATAATGATCCAGAGCTATGGAGAACTCTGTTAAGTTCATGTGTTGTTAAGAAAAATGTCAGAGTGGGAGTTTATGCAGCAAAACAAGTGTTGAGAATAGATTCAGAAGACAGTGCAACATACATCTTGCTTTCAAATCTGTATGCTGCAACAGGAAAATGGGATGGTGTTGCAGAGATGAGAAGAAGAATAAAAGAAACAACAGGGGGAAAGGACCCTGGTCTAAGTTGGATTGAGGCCAAAACACATGTTCAAGCATTTTCTTCTGGTTTTCAGTCACATCCAGAGGTTGATGAAGCTTTTGCTACACTGATTACACTGAGAGGAAACATGAGTGAAGAAATGGATGAATCAAGTGTATAGGAGCTAAAGACTAAGGGCATTTTAGAGGTGAAAATCTTTTGGAGGTTGAATTTGGGTTTTTCATAGCATATCAACTGTAAAAGTTTGGGGTACATTTTTTGGAAAGGTAGGCTTAGGAAAATCATATATATTTCCCTTTTAACTAACCAATATGGACAATTGAGTAGCAAAGATTTGGACTTCGAAGGTGTGCTACCCTCAACGTCCCAGATTCGAATCTCATCTGTGATATTAATTTGTAGACATTTTCCGTGTCTTTATTCCTTCGATAGTTCTTGGTGTCTGGCCAATGGACGAATGTAGTTACTCTGAGTATAGAGGAGCGGAGTTTCGATTTCCCAATTTCAAAAAATAAAAAATAAAAAATTCAAAACTTTATTTGTGTCCAGAACACCCACCTCATGTACTCTCTCATTCATAATAGACATCTATACCTCATTCTCTCCCTTTTTCATCTTCCTTGTGTAAACTTTGGTTATTGGAGCCTATTCAGTATTTGCCTCTAAAGTTCGGAATTGATCGTTAGACAAAGTGTCGTTAGAGATACATATTTCTAAAAAGAAAAATTAGATCAAATTTCTTCGAGAACATTTAAATTAAAAAATCACTTTATATTTTAAGTTTCATTTTTTATTAGTATTATGTCTGCATTAATAATATCTTGTCGATTCACTTCTTTATGTTATTGTTAGAAAGATGTGAAAATATGACAAAAATACACTTAACCTAAGAGGTTGTATGTTTGAGTTCCTCCATTCTAAATACAATTGATGTATTGTCAACAAGAGCAATAGCTCAATGGCATCAGTGTACACCCATGAACCAAGAGGTCAAAGGTTCGAATTCCCACCCCAAACGGTTGCAATATCAAAATGCTGACGAACATTTAATACCCTCCTTGCTGAAGAAACATCTAATACCCGTAATATTCACTCGTATTACATCCACATTATTTATAACGACTTTTAGTAGTACAAAACCAACAATAACATTAAAAAAAAAAAGTGAAAGTAAAGTTTTTGAAGATAATAGGCACAATAATTAACTATCCTCCTAATTATTTGATACAATGTAAAAAATATAGCTTAAAACTTTATAATAAGTCACACATATGGTTTCAACCTCGTCGATTAATTCTGAAACTTAAACGAATACGTACCCATGAGCTTCGAAAACTCTTTGATATCAATAAAGCCATCCCCATCCTTGTCCACGCCCTTCACCATTTGTCTGCACGCCTTAAGGTTCGTTTGCTCCCCCAATGTCTTCATGATCTCCATGACCTCCTCCGCACTTATCTTCCCGTCTCCATTCGAATCGTACACTTTGAACGCGCTCTCGATGTCCCCCATCTTCACTTCCCCCCCGCTCATCGTGTACAACTCCACAAACTCCTTCAAGTCCACATATCCATCTCCATCCACATCCACAAACTCGAACGACTTTGCGGCCTCGGCGTCCGAGATCTCTTTGCTCCCCGCCATGGCTCGGTGAGCTGCCTTGTACTCCTCAAAGCAGATCTTACCATCCTTGTTGGAGTCGAACTTGTCGAACGCCTGCTAGATTACGATAAATGAATAGAAAACAACATATACGTTACGAGAGTTTAAACACATGACTCTCGCGTAACGACGTATAAGATCGTAGTTTTTGATCGGTTTAGACGTACCCATTTGATTTCCTCCAAGTTTGGGCGGATGATGTGCTTTGAGGAGGCTGAGGAGTTGGACCTGAGTTTGGGTTGGGTGGATGAGGGGATTTGTTTCATTTGTCGTTTTCCAGAACAGCTTGTGAATAAGCTCAGCATGCTTCTTCCTTTGTTTGTCATCTTTTTCTTAAGTTTTTTAAGATTTCTGAATTCACTTTTCTGAGTGTATTCCTATTTATATAGGCAATATTAATGGAATTCTTCTGTTTTCTGTTTTTCTTTTTTAATAATAAGGATCTACTCATTATATTTTTATGTTGACCGATATAATTATGTCTATGATTAAGAGATCATAAATCCGAATTTTCACCAAATTACTTTTTAACTAATATATATTTTTCTAGCACCACCATTTAAAATATTGACTCATTTGCTACCCATCGTACTAAGGGTAAGTTTGTGTATAATAGACTCGTTTATGAGAGGTTATAGGTTTTCAAATCATTTATATTAAATATTGTTGGAATTCTAAAAAGTGTGTGAGAAATATTATTGTAAATGAGATTTTTTGTGAAGAAAACTTCTTTATTTAATGTTATAATGTTACTATTATATCTCCAAACTCTTTTCTCTAATCTAATAATAGCAAAATTTATTCTTAGTTTTTTAAAGTACTCTGATAACTATTAGGTAATCTCATAAGTCATAATAGTTAACAATTTTATACCGTGTATATTTTATTTTACTAATTATTTTCATTTTAAATATATATATTATATTTATGCATACTCATATCTATTTAAAATAATTTTTTGTGATGGTGATCGGTTTTGGTAATAATAAATTATTTTCTTTTATTAAAAAAAAAACGCTAATAACAATCCTATGACCGCTTTATTCTCTTACTTTATTCAGGTTTAACTTTTTTTCTGAGAGCAATTTGGGTGCATCCCAGGTGGCACCCCCACCGTGATATCTTGCATTTAGAGCCATATATCTTCTTTTTTCTTTTAATTTCTTTTTATAATAAATATAAAGTAAAAAAGAGAGATGAGAAGTGTGGCACCAAATGTGCCACATGGGTGGCATCACGGTGGGGGTGCTACCCGGGGTGCACCCAAATTGCTCTCCTTTTTTCTAGTTAAAGGTTCCTTTTTTCTTCTTATATCATGTGTACCTTTTTTTAACCATCTTTATAAATAATCAGTCAACCGACACAAAATATAAATTAACGATCGAGAGCTCTTTACAAAAATTAGTACAACAATATTAGAGAATTCGAGTACAACAATATTGGAGAATTGAGAATTTAAATTTCTTATGAAATTCCGCAATCAACAAGTAATTGAAAACAAACAAAAAAACGTAAAAAGAAGAAGAAAAATCAACACAAAAATTAACGTGATTCACTTACGTTGCGTTAACTAGTACACGAGACCTTTGCTCACTGACCGGACAGCGAAACCTCCGACTAACTACATACATATCTCAGCAAAACTTACCACCATATATCAACACAGCAATGCTCTTTTTAAGAGCATCTCTTTTATTTTAATATCTAAAATCACATTTGATAACTATTTTTGTTTTAATTTTTAGTTTCTGAAATTTAAATTTACAACAATTATTTTATTCAATATTTTTCTTACTTAGATATTTACATTTTACCTAATTTTATAAACCAGACAAAATTTTAAAAACAAAAAAAATAGATTCTAAAATTTTGTTTAATTTTTAAAATTTGGATAGTATTCACATACTTTCTTAAAAAAAGATTGATAAGTTATAAAAAAGATAAATATATTGTAAAAAATTTGAGTAAAAATATGCTTAATTTCAAAAACTAAGACCTCGTTTAATAACCATTTGGGTTTTTTTTTTTTTTTTTTTGTAATTTAAGTCTGATCTTACTGAAATCTCTTACAATATGTTCTACTTTTTCTACAATGCATCATCTTTCCTTAATAAAATATGTGAATACTAATCAACCTTTAAAACCAAAACAAGTTTTGATTAGTTTTTACAAATATAGTCAAGATGTAGATATTCAAGTAAGAAAAAACAAATGATGAAATTATTGATATAAGCTTAAATTTCAAAAATGAAATGATTACCAAACGCTTATTAAACCGGCCTAAAACATTTCAATATTTTATTTTATTCATCTATCAGAAAACAAGAATCAAAACCCATTACTTAATACTACGCATTTACAAACAACTCGTTCATATAAGATGTCTATCAACTACGTAAATGAACAAAAAAATTGGACTTCTGCGATCCTAAATTGCTCTTGTTGACAAAAAAAAAACACTATTTATTTTAAGTTTATGTGAAATAGTTTGATAAATAATTTAAAATAAAGACTCCAAACAATTTTTCATCCTAAATTTAAGGGCTAAAACAATGTTCAATATTCAAATACTAAAACATATTGTCAACAAGAGGAATAGATCGACATTACCTCGAATCTCCCTCTTCTGATTGTAGACAAAAAAAAAAACACTAATGCATATTAAGCCATCATTATAATTTGACTTAGTCTTTGGGAAACCAAAATGATTATAGATTTAATTTATTTATTATGATTTTGTTTAGAGAAAAACTTACCTACTTGTCCATGTGAAAGGTGTTCATACTTTTACCTATGTGGCACCATAATTTTTTCTTTCTTTTATTTACAATCCTAATTTATAAAAAAAGTACTTGTATGGTATTCAATGATGTCATTTAGGTGAAATGTAAGAACACCCTACATATGGACAAGTAGGCAAGTTTTTCTTTTTTGTTTATACCAAAAGAACAGACTCAACTTGTATTCAATTTTGTGCCTTTGTAATCTTTCAATTTTAAAATTGTATATATAGAAAAGAAATATAGAACTTTACCATATTTTACTTTATAATACAAATTTATAAACTTAACACGAGATAAGAGGGAGAGGGGGATGGTTAATTTCAACTTTGCACTAAAAAAATGAGTGGAATCTATCCCTTAGACAAATATTTGGTAAAGTTGAAAGCAAATATTTGGAGGGAATAAATTCTTATATGTGTATAGAGCCCCACCTTCATAAAGATATTAAAATTAGAATAAATTAAAGTTGTTGATGAAGATTGAATAGCATCATCTCTCTTTTTCCTTCACTGTTGGAGGGAATGTCTTCATATGGTATTAACAACCAAAACGATGCTCTCTTACTTTCCCCACCACAAGAATGTTGATGTACACTTTTTTTACTTTCCCCACCACAATAAATACATTAATTTGTTCAAAACAAATTAATAGGTTAAAATAAGTGACTTTTCATTCTAATATATATTAGCATTTTTTTACACTAGACTTTATATTTTTCATCTTGTTTTTTTTTTTTTTTTTTAACATGGACATGGCCATATTGAATTAGTCATGCCACTTGATAGATTAAAGAGTAATAAAAATAAGCATGTAGTAATCCCTGTCATAAAATTAATTATAAATAGTAACTGACATATTTGAGTTTTTAATATATAATGTTAAAAAAGTAATAAGTGACACAACCATGACACGAACTTTAGGAGGATAGAATACAATCTTGAAATACCACTCTTCTGTGATATTTCAACACAGTAAAATCAATATTTCAGCTCGGGTTGAACCAAAATTACAAAACCGAACCAAAAATTTATATTCTTCATTTTCTTAACCCAACCCAATCTGACCATTATGATTTGGATTGGATAGCCCAAGTTTGTCAGGTTGTCTTTTATTTATACACCCCTATCTCTCTTTCTCTTCCTTTAACACACTATAGTGTAGATCATTTGAAAAGTTGGGTTTAATTAGTTATTCTTGTGTTTGACAATGTGAGCATTTGTGCACTCAAAAAAAAAAAAAAAAAAACATTCACTTCACCATCACCTGATTAAGCAATAAATCTGAGAGCTTCAGTAGTCAGCCTAACACTTTTGCAGACACTGATTGAGCAATACATATTATGAAGTTAAATTTTGGTTTGATTCTTGAATTTACTGAACCTTAAGTTGATTTCTTTTTTTTTTCCTTGGATTTATGGCAACATGCCATAAATCCAAGATTTTTTTTATAGCTCAACAATACAATCGAATATTTGAACGTCGAGTCACATGTTTCATGTCAGTTGACTTACGCTCGTGTTAGCGCCATAAATCCAAGTTTTGACATCTGAATTCAAGACCTAGTGGCTCCAATATTCTTTTCAACCGCTACCACCAAGATTACCGTTTGTTTCACTCCCTCAAATAGGTTCTACCCTTTCACCTACCCAAGTGGTTCTACTTTATTTTATTCACTTCTACCCCTTTCCTAGTGATATTTTTTTGTTGGGGATATCCATGACAGTTCGGTGCGCCCACCTGACACCTACAACATTTGACGGTCAATGAAACCCACCGAAAATTAATTCTTAAATAGATAGTCACCATGGATTGAACCGATCACCACTTCTTAGTTCCCAACCGGTGGTTCCTTTCCTAGTGATTTTATTAGCCTCTTCCTCAAGTGTCCTATTTCAATCTCTCTTCACTAATTTCCTCAAAAGATGGTTTTCTTTCATTATGCAAACATTCTCTCACACACGCCTCTTCCAATGCTTTCCTCCTAAAAGGGGTTTTTGTACATATTTCTCAGCTTTCTCTTTAACGTAACAAGCTTTCTCAATAAAATGGTTCTGTTCCCCTATCCCAATCACTAGCATTACACACGATTCAAAATAGTAGTAGCAAATTATATCAAATTGATCATAAATACAGAAACGAGTCATGCCAAGTAAGCATACTAACCATATTACTTTGGCATGTCTCTTATTCTCATAATTGTACTTGCCATTCTACTAAAATGTGACCTCTAGAATCCATATGTCGTTCTCCTCATCATTCTAACGAACTCGTCAACATTCACTTCACCATCACCTGCATATTAACAAAGCAAAGTTAACTGCTTTTCTTCCATGATGAGCGTATATAGCCAACTTCATATCTTAAAAAAATTAAGAATATAGTTGGAAACATGGTTACTAAATCAAAACAAGTAGATCCAATACAAAATAGAGAAACCTAGAGATAAGTGAATAAGTATCCAAGAAAAACTCCAATGTGGAGCTGAAATAAAGAATTGAGGTAAGAATGTAGGCCGAGTGGTTGGCTCCATGGCTCATTCGGGGATGATTTGCCTTCTACAAGTCTTGGTCCTGCTCCTTGTGGTGATGACACAGCTAGTGTTGGTACATGAGTTTGACCGAAGCACCCAAACCCCTTCTTGTGCACGCATTTCAACTGCTTCCGCTACCTCCTTCATGGGCAGTTCAGGTCACCCACTGCTACTAAGCATAAGGTCACTACGAGCAAGGCACTTGTGCATTTTAAGGATACATAGGCACCTTATAATGCACATAAGTTGGCTCCTCCCCAACTTGGGTACGAATGGTCAACATGCTACCATAAGGTCAGTGGTGTAGCCACCAATTGATCGATCATTTTCTTTCCCTCTCATGCATTCCTTCGTCAAAGAGTTACTGGGGATGTTCAAATCTTTAAGGGTCCGAAAAACCACCCCATTTGATCTCCAACGTTATGAGCACACACTTGTACCAGTTGAGCTATTGCTCTTGTTGGCACCCCATGACTAAACTTATTGTCGAATGGACGGACCTGGTCAAGATGTGGCAATTCCTTAAGGGTGCAATAAGGAAATCCTATGTTCGGCCAGAAATAGAATATATATATATATATATATATATATACTTTTGTTATAGGAAACAGAACTCCGCCCGAATATATAAAATAAATCAAACTATTATAAAAACTAATTTTTTTAAGAGGGTATTTAAGCAAGACCCAAAATGTCTTGGGCTAGTTCATTACAAAAAATTTAATGATATAGAGTCATAGACTACCCATTCCAGGAATGTTCTAAAGCATTGACACTCGTTCTTTATAAGTTATGCATCTCTCTTTTATTCAATCTCTAATATCTCAGTAAATATAGACCACTTCTTGAAGCACAGCCTACAAGTACAACCCTGCGGAGTCCCAAATTATTTGTGCGCCAGTTGCAAATACATCAGAACTAATACAGAATTTTACTGGTTAACTTCCTAAAGACTAATAACAGCAACAATTTGGTTTCAAAATAAAAAATAACAGCAACACTTATCCTTATATCTTTTTGCTGTAGGGTAACAACTCAAATTAGAATCAGTAAAGAGACACGAGGTGATAAGGGCTTGAAGAGGCTTCAGTGTTTGGAGATAAACTATAAGATCTTGAGTTCAAGTCCCAAGTTTGACATCATCAATGAAAATGTTTTCATTTCTTCTCAAAAAAAAAAAATCTCAAAAACTAAAACCCTGGTCTACCATTACCCTCTCCAAGATTAGGCGTGCTGGGGGGAGTGGTAGTGCCCAACTATTGAAAAAAAGCTTGGAAAAAAGAATTTTTCCAAGTGTGCAGCATTAAATAGTAAAGACTAATATGCAGGTTAAAGAAAAGAAATACCAGTATGTAAATAATAAAGAGTAAAATAAAAAAGAATGGATATAATCATCACTTTTAAATATCAATTGCAGATACATACCAGAAAAAAATATATATTTGTTGAGCAAAACTTACATACTTCCTAGAATATACCTTGTACATACTTCCCAACATATATGAGGATAATAATGTGCCCCATAGGCATATAAAAATGGATTAATCACATATATAAAAAATTATGATTTGACTTATGTCACATAACCTATGTAGCACATTATTATCCTCCCATTATATAGTATGTACAAGGTACATAATAGGAAGTATGTAAGTTTTGCTCATATTTGTTTGGGGCATTAAAGCATGACAATAACCCCACAAAAAAAAAAACTTGTTAAAATAATTGAGTAATTATGACTTACGATCTCGGTCTGCCTCTTCAATCATATCTTGAATGTCTTTGTCGGTGAAGACCTCACCCAGCTCCTTTGCTATACGTTTGATGTCATTGACAGATATTTTCCCCTACATTCAGGAAAAAAAATATGAAAATGTAAATGTAATGTCAATTCAATTATAATTACATAATGTTTGAATTACTTGAGATAGGAAACATAAAAGGGGTTTTCGCAGAAATATACCAAATTGATAAAATATTTACAACACTAGGCAAATTTGAAAAAAATTAGCAACCATAGTCAAATATACGGTATAAAGTAATACTTTTTATACTGAATAACTAATACATTATACAGTAATTATTTTAGCATCCATAGTCAATAATTTAACATAATACAGTATGATGAGTATTACTTATATTGTATATTTGACTATGGATGCTAAATATTTTCAAATTTACCTAGATCTGTAATTATTTTGTAAAATTTGACTATCCAGTACAACTTCCCAACATAAAATATGGTAGCAAATTAGATTCATCAAAATTCTTTAGGAAATTTGAAATGTGAAATTGCATTTAGATAAATTCCATAATGTATTACATACAACAGCATTTACATTGAAAAAAAAAGGAATATATGTCTGGCCTAGGGACGGGCGTGGTTACCTTGTTTCAAAAAATAAAAGAAAAAAGGAATATATAAAATTTTAAAAATTATAACCGGCGGGAACGGGAGCTTTGCTTCGCTGCATACACAGGGGACAAGGAATTTTACAATGAAGTTGTTGGTTTATGTCCTTTTATTATTTGGTCATCTTTTTCTTTTATGATTAGGTAGTATCTTTTCTTTTTATGATTAGAACATCTCTTGTACACTATTTAAATTCAATATTGAGTTCATTATTAAAAGGAAATTTAGTGGATTTCAAACTTGAGAACTCCGAGGGAGAACAAAAATTTTTTTTTTTTTTTTTTCTAGTTTACTTATTTTAGACAACGTGGCCATCTCGAACCCTAGCATCTAAAAGATTAAAAAAAAAAACTCACATTGCTATCATGGTCAATAATGTGAAATGCTTTCATAAGTTCCTCCTTAGTGTCTCTCTCTCCAATTTTTGCTGTCATCATGTATTCAAATTCATCATAATCAATGGAACCACTTCCATCCTTGTCCACATCTGCAATCATTTGTCTGATTTGCTGGAATGAGCAACAAGGGATTAATCTAATGTTAACCAGCAATATAATTGTCACACGAGCAAATCTTTAAGTCAGATTAAAAGCAATTAGCCTTTTCTCCATTAAAAAAAACACATTTTTTCGAAGTTGCAGTAACAGAAAATAGGAGAGTCAATGTTCTTGTTCTCCACGGTAAACAGGTAATCACGGCAAAGTGTTGGTTATTTTCCATATTAGACTCCTAGATTATTACCTTGTATTTGATATATTATTGAGAAAGGATATTAT
>JBBMEF010000003.1:845570-863593 GCA_037832685.1 Sicyos baderoa | reverse complement strand
AACCACGCCCGTCCCTAGGCCAGGCACCGGAGACATCGAAGGAATATGTCACAGGTGAGTTTCGAACCTGAGACCTCAAAGGAGCATACCTTCAAAGCCCAAGCCTCCAACCACTATGCCACTCCTTGGGGACAAAGTTGATAGATGTTAGGCCTTGAAAATTAATATGTAAGGATGGGATTTATGTTATGATCCAAGGAATGTCAAGAGTCGTAGGAAAAGTTGTTAGGACTTGAAATCCACCCACTTAAGTCGGTATAAATGTATGTATTTGGGTAGGGTGGAAAGTAGAAAATATCACAGAAGTAAGAATACTAATTCTTGGAGATCAGTCCTCTCGAATTGACAACTCAGTAATATATCAATTTCATATCAATTCTCATCTCTTTATAAAGAATACCTTGCAAAAGACTATAAACGGAGCTATACAAGTGAAAAAAATAATTTATATTGCAAAATAAAACAAGTCATTTGTATATATCGTATGTATCTATCCTAAAAACAATGTAAATACACAATTTAAATTGAGCTTTAAAGTCTTACCTGATCACAACTTAGAGCAAGATTTACATCCTCGCGAAGCCACAATCTACTACGTTTTTCAGGATTTTTCGGAAACATTCTACGAACAATTTCTCGGCCCATTTCTTGGATCAAATCATGCATTTGAATTTTGTCATGTTGAGAAGTAATCAGACATTTTTCCTCCAAAATTTCAAGTCCAATAATAGCCTGAAATCCAAAGCTTTGAAGCACTTGTATTGCTTGGCGTTTACTTTTCTTTCTATAAAAACATGCCATGTCTAGAAAAATGTCTTGTTCGGACTTCTCTAACAAATCATAACTAATCCTTAACTTTTCAAAGATTTGCTTGTCCCGAACAGCTTTTAACTTCTCCACTGCATTTACCCATACCTCCATTGATTTATCACGTAGAGAACATCCAAGAACCTCAATGGCTAATGGAAGATCTCCAGCATATTCTACAACTTGAAGCGAGGGGTCAAAATAGCCTTTCTTTGGATAGTTTGCTCCAAATGCTTTTTGGGAAAAAAGTTGAAGAGCCTCTCCAACATTTAGCCCATCAACCTTGTATCTTCTTTCAATCCCATGGGAAATGAGGAGATGTTCGTCTCGAGTCGTAACAATGACTCGACTTCCTGGGCCGAACCAATCAGTAGCTCCAGCTAGCTTTTGAAGTTGGCTTAGATGATCGACGTCGTCCAGAACAATAAGAGCATTGATATTGCTTATTCTTCTCTTGATCAACGTAGCTCCATCACCATCTGGGATCTCAATGTTTCTTTTCATTAGAGCACCTGAGAGAAGATTTTGCTGTAATGAAGCCAAGCCTTGGTGTTCGAAATTTTCTTTGACATTGTCCAAAAAGAAGCATCCTTGGAATAGATGGGAGAAGCTTTTGTAAATAGTTCTAGCAATGGTTGTTTTACCAATTCCACCCATTCCCCATATTCCAACGAACCGCACATCATCCAACCCCATCCCTAAAAGAATGTTTACTTGGTGTAACCTTGAGCTGATTCCGACCAATTTATCATCATACCGGAACAAATCAGGACGTAATTTGTTGAAAATGTGCTTCACAATTTCTTTGATAACCTCTGCTTCAGACCTACCAAGTTTCATTACTGTTTCAATAATTTTTTACACAGTGAAGATTTGTTTCTATAGAATTTCTGTTCCAACCAAAAGCTATTGGGCACTGAACATGGAATCCAATAATAAAGTTCATGTCTAAGTCTCAGAGAAAAAACTAGAGTTCATCTATTTATACTACCTTATAATTTAATATTTTTTTTGTCCGAGCATTCATCTTAGACTCTCGTTTAATAAAGCTCAAGTCAACCTTTTTAAAGTTACTTTTTTTTTAAAACCAAACTAAAGCTTCATTAATCATCAAACATAACTATTACAATAGAAGTCCTATAAAGAAAAGACCAAACAGGCTCAAAGATAGACTTGGGCCCGACCCACAACTCATATTGACACCCACCATAACAAGAGAAGTCACAGAGAAAGAGCTTTGGGGCAGTTTGAGGTGTAAGCCTCATTTTAAAGATAAAAAATATATTTAAACCATAAAATTAAAACCTTTTATATTCTTAACTTTGTAATACTCCTTAAAAGGAAACAAAAACTAAAAAAAATAAACAACTTCATAAATTACAAAACAAGACGCACATCAGAAAAGCTCCTCCGAACTCCAAAGAGATCTCCACCTGAGGAAACATGCCTCCCAGAAAATGAAAAGAAAAAAAAGACTCTAGCAAAGCTTCTCTCTCGAAAAAGTTAGAGAGATGGTCTTTTTTACCTTCTTATAGTTTAACATCTTTTAATAGTTTTGTTGGTTACAGTCCCCTAGGGGGCGGCGCTATGGTTGAACGTCTGGGTGTTGAGAAGTGCTTCCTTAGAGGTTCTAGGTTCAAGTCCGTTGTGGCCGTGGGGATTAGTTTCTCAGGTGACTCTGAATTTCGTGTCTATTTTCTACGTTGTCTCCCGGTGCTTGACCTAGGGACGGGCGTGATTACCTTGTTTCAAAAAAAAAAAAAAGTTCCCGGGTCATAAAAAAAAATAGTTTTGTTAGTTAATGTTAACTTGTTAAGCTTGCACATAGATGATATTAAGTCAATTGGTTGAAATATAAATAAGGAATTAGAAGCCTAAGAGAGAAAAGGTCTACATTTCTACCTACTACCTCCTTTTACATATATATACACCAAGATGGACAGAGACTGAAGGAAGGATTTCTTTCTCAATGGTATCGTTAGTATTGAGACCTCCATAAAATAGTACCAAGGATTAATGCTCATGATATGGGAGAGTTGCCCATTGTGGTTTATGAAGAAATGGATTTAACTGAGAAAACACCATTAGAATTTAGAGTCCAACGCGACTATCAAAAATCAAAGGATTCTGAGGCTCATTCCAACCCACTGAGATATCGCTCCATCAATTAAGTTCACGATCCAAAGGTTGTGTCTAAGATGTAAATCTCAATTACCATATTCTGCATTCCAAGCTTCTCTAACTGATATCTATCAACGATATCATGGATAAGCAAACAAACGAGGGTATAAATTATCCAAAATTCCAGAGTTCGTCCATTTTTGGAGCCAAAAAAGTGTATTATTGCCGCTCTGTATTTTCCATCCGATGAAAGGAAAGACCAAGGGGGAATTTGAAAATATTCTTCCATTGAGCTCTGCTGCCTACTAGATTTTGTGTTGATGAAAGGAAGAATACCAGTAGAGGCCAGTTTATACAGAGACGAAATGAGATTTTTCCATAAACAATAGTCTTCAAAGATTAATGCTCATGATATGGGAGAGCAATTTTATTTAAGAGAGGTGAAAATACAGATTACAAAATGAACATCATAATCGGCTAGGGTTTAATTCGAGTTTATATATGCACTCTCTTTAAATCCTATTACATAATGTGTAAACCGAAAAACAGATTGCACAACAGAATGCGGATGTATAAACACATGCGGAACGCACAATAGAATGCGAAGGTGCTTTTTTTTTTTTTGAAACTGAAACAATTTCATTAATGTGATGAGTAAAAAGGGAAAAATCCCGGAGCCTCAAGGGCATTACAAGAATAACCTCCAATTAGCTAAAAAGTAAGAGAGGGTATAAGAAGAAAATTCTGAAAAATCTCTACACCAAAAGAACACAATTGAAATCGTCAATTCCAAGATATGGTCTGATGATTTTCTCTTATCTCTAAAAATCCTATCATTTCGCTCATTCCAAATAGTCCACAAAAAGGCCCTACAAAAGGATAACCAAAGCGACTTCTTCAAACCACAAAAAGGATGCCCAACAAGGATAGTAAAAATAAATTATTTAATGTCAAAAGGGAAGGCAAGAGACCATCCAAAAGCCGTCAATAATTGTGACCAAGTTCCATAAGCAAACGGGCAAAATGCAAACAAATGTGCTTGACATTCACCAGCCGCTTTGCACATCACACAAAATCCAGGAGAGAGTGTCATATAAGGCATACGACACTGTAGCTTATCAACTGTGTTCACCGCTCCCCTACAGAGCTCCCATAAAAAGATCTTAATCTTCTTTGGGTAGACACCCTTCCAAATGGTCGAAAAAAGATCTTTATCAACCAATGAACCCACACCAGTCAAATGTGTGACCAGCGAGTGAACCGAAAAAAATTTTGTGGGTTCCAACAACCACTTCCAAGCATCTGTAGCATTTGTTAATCGAACAGCATCCAATAAGTGTGATAAACCCGTCCATTCTGATAATTCCGGGTCAGTAAGGTTACGGCGCAATCGTAAGTTCCAAGCACGACAATCAGGAATCCATACCTCAGAAATAACTATATCAGTGTTTGTCGTGAGACGAAATAGTCGTGGAAATGCATCAGATATTCTGCCACATGATAGCCAACAATCTGTCCAGAATCGAGTATTTGCCCCATTTCCAACGATGTGTGAAACGTGTGGTCGCACGGTCTCTAATGTCGAACAAATAGAATGCGAAAGTGCTTATGCTGCGAATGCGCTCACGCAACATAATCCATAATGCAGAAACACGTTTTATCGTAGAGCATTCAGTCGTTTTAGGCATATTGCAAAACTAGACAGGGTAGGATTGGTACGCAAGTTAGAGCATGTAAACCGGCCATTAACCAAAGCTGGATCAAATAAGCCTACTCTCCTAATAAATTTATGTGGAAGGCAGAAGAGAACAGATAAAGTGTGTGTACCTTTAATCGCCTGATCAGCAGCCGAAAAGGCGAGCTTATCATCGGAATTTAGTACAGCCCAGGCAACGCTAATGGAGCTCTATGACAATTAGGTCAAGAAGGAGGATGGTCTCTGAATTTCGTTTGTAGCAGAACAACGATATCACGCTTCACCTTTGCGATTTCATGTTTGATAGTGGCTCGTTTGGAGGGAAAGCCGATCCCGTGCACGTTCCATGGGAGAATAAACATGGAGATGGAGATAGTTTGTTTGAAAGTATCTTCCTCATCGTCTCCATTATCCTCCTTGTCGTCAGCTAGATCTGTACATTCGTCCATGAAATCGCCAGGAATTAGGTCATCCATGTTCATTCTTTGAATCTCCAAGAACTTTGCGTCGTCGTCGTCGTTGATTCCGATCCTAGCGTTCAACTCTTGGATTATGATCTGGACGGCGAGTGCATCTTCATCGGCGAATCGGATCTTGAGAGAATTCCGGCGACGCTGATATTCTCATTGGCATATATATCCTTTTGCGGAATTTTAAAGTTGAGGATGAAATACTTACAAAATTATTTGTAGTCTAACTGATTATCTAAATTTCTGCTACCAAAAATGAGGATGCCTTTTGTGACAAGATTTCAATGACTGATTTAGGTAAGTGACATTCGTTAATGTCCGACTTTTTTTCCTTTTTTTTCCTATCGTTAACGTGACTGATCGGGTCAGCTTTTTTACTCATATGACATACTTTTATTAGATTTAGATGTCAACGAAATTATAGAAAAATAATTTATAGGTAAGTGATAATTAAGGATTGAACTCATTATATTATACACGTTAAGACTCTCATTGACCAATTGAATCACTCTAAATTTATTTATTAAAGTAAAATAAAAGATTTGGATGAAAAGTCAATTCTCTTTCTAAACTAACTTTAGTGAGAAGTTATGTTGGGAACTCTCTAATTTGGTAAGATCATTGTTTGAAAGACTTGTTCTTTGTATAGTTTTGATTGTGTTGTTGATTCTTTCGATTTATGTTGTCACACTCCAACTTATGAAGATAGGCTAGTTTGTGTAGTTTTTACGAGAGTTTAGATTGTATTGATGTTGTTGGTTAATAAATCATTTTGTTTAAAAACATGAGATTTGGTCTAAGATTATCAACCATATGAGAATTGACTTCAATCAATATCTAGAATCAATTTAACTTCTATTTGTGATTAAAAAAATATATATTAGGAAGAAGAATAAAAAGAGCAATGATAATAAACAAAACAAAAATTACAACATTTGCGGGATGATTCAAACTTTGTTCTAGATGTGACACCTAACATCATTGGTCCATTACTAACAATCACTAGTAATAATAAATAAAGTACAATTAATCCAAATGCTTTTCAAAGGAGAGAAAAATCATAAATATGCTTAATTAAAAAAAAAAAAAAAAAAATTACACTATATAGCAAATTTCCTACTCTACATTAAAATTATAGCATTTTTTTAAAAATATTACAAATATAGCAACTTTTTTTTATAGAGTTTATCAAACATTATCGATGGAGTCTATCAGACACTATCGATGGAGACTATAAATCTGATTTTGCCATATTTACAAATATTTTCAAAAAATTACTATTTATGCAATTATTTTGCCTTATTGTAATATACATGCAAATTCCCAAAAAAAAAAAATCTAATGATATCAAATAGTACCTAAATTATTTTTATATTTAGTTTGAAGTTAAATACTCTTATCACTCAAGCTGGTAACAAATAGCATTAGTTTTCATTTAAGAAAGTAGACCATGTGAATATATTTTAAAATATGGAGACAAAATTAATAGCTTATACTCAAATACTTAGCTGAATATTTAATGATATAAAAGCGACTAAAAGATGCAGAGTCAACCAAAAATAAAAAGTAATAAAAAATGTAAATAAAAAAGGTAAAAAATTAGATGAACTTACTCATGGGAGCTATAATCTTGAAGATGCCAACCAGAAAGATTACGATTACCAACATGGTTCATAGAATCTCTCCAACTTTGAATTTCCACAAAATAATTCTCCTTATGTTCATCAAACACCTTCTCAAAGCTCCCCTTTTGCTTCCTCACATTGGCTGGATCTATGTTGTAAAAAACAGGAAGAACCAACTCCTTGCACTTCACTATCTTGGCAAGCTCCTTCATGCACTCCGAGCCCCCGTAGTTCTCCGAAAAGACGACGATCGAAGATCTCGATTCTTCTACCGCCCTTAGCTTCTCGGCCAACGGTTTCGCTCCATCGTCTTTGAAAACGGCGATTCCTTGACTCGTAAGAGCTTCGTGGAGATCGTTGGCGAAACTTCGGGCGGCGTCTTCGGGTCTATGGCTGAGATAAACGTCGTAGGTGCATGGAGGAAGAGGAAGGGATAGAGAGAAAGAAGGGGGAGGCGCCATTGGAGGCTGGTCAGAGCTGCTCTCATAGTATAATAAAATTGATGAGTTATAGTTTAGTAGAAAGCTTAACCTTTTCTTTTTCTTATTATAAACTCATAAGTGGGCTGGCCAACTATATACTTTCTCTCTCCTTGTTCATAAAATGTAAATGGTAATTTTGGTCCTAGGCTTTTAAAAGTCTATTCTAAAATTTTAATTTTTTTTTTTTAGAATATTTGTTTCATTTAGTTAGTTTATAGATGTTCAAGTTTTTAATTTTATTAAAATGGGTATCTATGTCAAAATTTGAAGTTCATATCAATGGAAATTGGATTTCAATAAAGTTAAAATTTAAATAACAGCAAACACAAAAATGTAAATATATTTCTAAATTTTATTGTAAGGTCCCATTTTAAGTGATTTGATCAATATAGTTAAATTGATAATACATTGTTTTTTTAGATAAAAATTGATATAGTTATAATTGTTCTCATTTGTGTACTCTGCTAAATGCTAATATACTTATTTTTTGCTAGTATAAATTAGGAAGGGAGACCACAAATTCTACTTATGTATTACTATTCTCAAATATAGTTAAATCAAACTCGTGATCTTATTTTTGAACTCAATTTCTACCGAACAATAAAATTATCTTCTCACTAACTTTTTCGACATTGCTAATGATTATGTAAGTTAAAACTATGGTTATTATTTGGCTTCCAAATTTAAATCTAAAAAAATAGCTAGTATAGGTTTGATATACTTTTTAAAATATTGAGATTGTAATTATTATAAAGTTTAAAGGCTAACTTTCCCTTTTCGAAAGCGAAGTAAAAATTTATAATTAAAGGTGACCGAAAATTTGAATAAAATATAAAATCTTTTTTATAGTACAAGTTAGAAGTAGGGCTGGTCACGGTTCGGTTTTCGGCCAAACCAAGAACCAAACCGAATGCGTCGGTTTATGTAGACAGTAAACCGTGAAAATCGAGGCTGGATCGGTTCTCGGTTTAGAACCGAACCAAACACGGTCGGTTTGGTTCGGTTCGGTTCGGTTCAAAACCTTTTTTTTTTTTTTTTTTTTTTCATTCAGAAAAGCATAAATCAAAAACAAAATCCTATAGATGGAATAACATAAAATCACATAACAACATTCATGAACTTTACTATCTATACAAAATGCTAATTTTAACCAAAGTTACCAAACCCAAAGACTTTAATATCTATACAAAATGTTAAATTTAACCAAAATTATATTAATAATAAAGTCGGTTCGGTTTCCTCGGTTTTTTTAATTTTCGAACCGCAGTCCAAACCGAAAGTATCGGTTTTCAGATAGTCTAAATCGTTGATCCAATTTTTTCGTAAAAAACCGATTCAAATCGATCGGTTCGGTTTGGTTCGGTTCCTCGATTCGGACCGGTTTTTAAACAACCCTAGTTAGAAGAGGGATATTACAAAATACCGATTATATGGATTGAATTCGTGACGTTGGTGTTGAACTGATTGTATAAATATAAGAAAAAATTACATGCATGCAGTCACTCATGTGACAAATTTTTAACCACATTTTTTTCTTTATTTTTTAAAATAAAAAATAAAAAAAAGTAGTTAAAGTTTACTCACATGGGTAGCTACATGTACGATGTAATTATTTCTCTATAAATATATGCAGAAATGAAGATGAAAGAGACAATTTGTTTCAACTATTAATTGGAGTGAAAATTGCTTTGGTCTATGTTTGGTTGTAGTAGGTACGACGAGAATATTAAACTAAGTTATCATGTTTATTTTTATATTTTCATATTAAAAGTTTGGCCTCACAAAAACATTATTTTATATTAGGATAGTTGGACTTTGGCCATATTAAATTGTAAAACTCTGACATCTTTACATATACGTTTTAATAAATTTAAGGTTTCTAATAAATTTGATTAATAGGTGAAGCCAATTGTCCCATTTATTAATTTATTTATTTATATATATGAATAAAGTTGTCGTTGATCCCTACAAAGCCATAGAAATCCCTCTACGAAGCTTTCATCGACCATTTACGAAAGACTTGGTTGATTTCTACGGAGCAACATGTTTTGTTACATTCAAATGTAACATTCATTTTTTAATGTGCAAGTGAAATATTAAATATTAAGGCGAGACCATTAAGACGATAACAATTATTGTCAAATATATATATAAATATATAAATAAAAAATAGATATTAAGTAGATTTTTAATATTTAAATAAAAACGTGAGCCCTACGCGGCGTGGAGTTGAGTAGGAGTTGAACGGACTTATAGAAGTCCATGGGGGCAAACATGAGATGAAACTCTATCCATCTCATCCCTACATTTTCTCCCCACCCCAAACATTCCCCAAGTGATTTATTAAGATTTATGTAGTGTATTTTGTCGATTAAGTTTGTATGGACTAAAAACATGTTTTTGGTTTGTTCCGACGGAAAATTGAAGACAATCATCTCCAATAATATGATATCTCATGGAACAATACTTTACTTAAGGTAGATAAGTATTCTGAAAATAATTACCCACCTTTATAATCAAATATTTTTATTTTTTTATATTTGTCTCTCAACTTTAACATTTATCTCTTAACAATTATTTTTTTAAAAATAAAAATGTATGGTTATGAGGGTAAATAAGTAATTCTAAAAAAAAATGTTATCCACCTTAGATAACTATTGTTCTATACTCTGAGCAAAACAAGAAAACATGGGTGGGAGCTTAGGCTAAAAGTGAACCATATCATTATTATTATTATTATTTTTTTTTTTTTTTTGAAGTATTCATATTTGTAATTATTTTATAATAATAAAAAAAAAAGAAAAAAAAAACTCGACCGAAATGACCGATTTACATCCAAACCGGGCCGGAACGGTCCACGACGCGCGTCTTAAACCAAAGGCACAGCCGCAAACCCGACGGCTTCAAAGCCTTTTTCGTTTGAGCGATAGAGAGAGAAGAGTTCTGCGTTAGGGTTTTCTTGAATTCCCAGAAATTCGTATCGAAGGTCAGTTGAGCGCGCTATCCACGAACATCTCTACTTTTTTTTTTTCTGTTGTTTTCTCTGTTTGAAATATTATGTTTGAAGCTTTAATCGCAAAGAAGAAATTGAAAAAAAAAAAAAAAAAAAAAACGAATGATGATTTCGGTGAGATTGATTTGGAATTTGAGCATCGTGTGTGAGAAAAGAGGTGCGCTTCTTGTTCTTGTTATCATGTGCAGGGAGCGAGCGAGTGCGAGAGATTTGGGGAGAGTGAGCGTGGTGGTGTGTCTTTGAGCGAGCGAGCGAGCGAGGTATTATTTTTTCACGTTTAGGGTTCGATTCTCTCTGCGTTAACTCCGCCAATTCATCATGGATCGGAAGCTGGTGGTTAGTTTTTCTCCATTCTGTTCTCTTTCTGATTTGGGTTCTGTTTGTTTCTGTTTTTCACATTGTGTTATCTCGATTTCTTTTATTTTTGTTTTGTTTCATCAAATTTAGGTTTTGGGCATTCCATGGGACATCGATACCGACGCGCTGAGAGATTACATGAGCAAATTTGGGGACTTGGAGGATTGTATTGTTATGAAGGTTTGCTCTTTTCTGTTCTTCTTCGTATTGTTCATTCTCACTATTTCTTGAGGGCGAGCCTCACAAGTGAGCTTAATTGTGTTTTTTTCCTTGTGGGTCCCAAGGACGGGCGGGGGTGCCCCTTGTCGGGTATAGTGAAGCTCTAATTTTCCGGTTAAAAAATGCTACTTCTTGTATGCAGGAGAGGTCAACTGGTAGGTCTCGTGGTTTTGGATATGTGACATTTTCAACAGATGAAGAAGCTAAGGTAGGATCATGTTTAATACTTTTCATGTTTTCGTTGACTTGGCGTTCGATGCTTAGCATCTCTTTGTTGCAGAATGCGCTATCTCGGGAACACGTCCTTGGCAACAGAATGATGGAAGTTAAAGTTGCCACCCCCAAGGTCAGTTTCTTCTCTTTCTCTTTCTTATTCCGACTATCTTGTATACATTTTCCTTCACCATAGTGCTCTTCATATTATCTTGTCTTTGAATAAATATAATCGTTAATTTAATATCCAAAAAAAAAAATCATTGAAAGTGTGGGTACTATGTTTTGATGTCTATGCATGCAACTGGATTGGAAATGGACTTCATATTTTCTGTTGACAGGAGGAAATGAGAGCACCTTCTAAGAGAGTTACCCGGATATTTGTAGCAAGGATCTCACAATCTGTGACTGAGGCTGCCTTCCGCAGGTAATTTGGTGTGATTTTCTGCTCTTTCATTTTCTTCTTCTATTTTTGTAGTTTTGAGCGAAGGTGTCAGTGACTATACAAAAATGAAAGTTTACCGGCACTTCAATGGAGTAAAGAAGGTTGTGTTGTTCAAATGGGGGTTTGGTTTTTTTAGTCACTGATTGCAGCCCACCCAGTCTGCCCATCTCTTCACTTTGTCCTCCTCACAGTTCAAGCTGTCAGCAACTGAGATTTGCATTATTATCTTTAAACCAAAAAAAAGAACAAAATACTAATAAGATTGGAAAACGTTCCTTGGAACCTGAACAAAAGAAAAGAAAAGGGTGTTGTCATCAAACGGCATATTGCAAAATTATCTATGAGACTCTTCTGTATAAATGGTGGCAAGGCCCGTCTTTTTAGAATTTCATTTGTGGATTGACCGGGCTTGCATTTCTCACTCAAATGTTTCTCTAAATAATTGCTTTTATTCTATTAACCTTTTACTCCGACAGACGAATAGGAAGGTGTACATAAAAAAGTTAATTTAATTGCCTAGAAAAAGTAGGTGTCTGCAAGGAAACCAGTTCCCTTCAGGTGTTTTTTTGGCATCTCTTAGAAGTCGATTGACTCAATCCACTAAGGACCTTAGTAAAGCTTTCAAGGTATTTTACCCAAATGCAACTTCGTCAAAAATCTGTCATCTTGATGTGATCTCATAGAGAAGATTGTTAGTTTCCTTAGGATGGCACCAGGCCATGTAGAATCAACTAAGACACTATTTAAGCACCTTATGGCTTAGAGCATAGTTCCAATGTTTGTCTTAAGAAATTTGTACATCACATGTTTTTTATTTATGCCTTGACCCTTTTTTTATATGTTTTACAAATCTGGATGGAAATGAACTTTATGGTTTTTTGATGATTCTTGCAGTCATTTTGAGAAATATGGAGAGATAACAGATCTTTACATGCCAAAGGTATGGTTTCCTTTTCACTGAACTAGGAAATTAGTTCTGTCGTTCTACTACCAAGTGTGTTATGTAAAAGTAAATCAGGAAGGGTTTTTTTAAACTTTTATTTTGACCTATCAAGAGTAATATGGTTAATAGGAAAATATTGATTTGATGACCACTTATGGGTCTCCCGTGTATATGTTCAATGTATTGTTATCATCTTTTAACTTTTACTTGATTAATTATTCAGGACCAGGGCTCAAAAGTTCATCGTGGGATAGGTTTCATCACTTTTGCAAGTTCAGGTTGGATCATCTCTTCATATTGATATAATATATTATGAACATGGGTTAAACTAAGGGTGACAGTAATAACCAAAAACTGATAGAACCGAACTAAACCAATCTATTTGATTGGTTCAATTTTTTTCTTCAAATTGCTGGGTTTTTTTTTTTTGAAACTGGGAAATTGGAGCTTTGCTCCACTATATTCGGGTAACCATGCCCATCCTTAGGCCAGGAACTGAGAGACATGGAAGGAATGGAGACACATAACGTATCTATAAATTAATGTCCCAAGTGAGGGTTAAATTTGGGACCTTGAGGGGAGCACACCTTCAAAGCGTAAGCCTTCGACCACCGCATCACCTCTCGGGGACTAAAATTGCTGGATTATTAGGTTTGCTTTTTGAAGAAGGAAGTGAACTGAGTTGTATAAATACCTTACAATAAAGCCTAACTCATGCCTCCACAACTTTTCCCTCTTCTTCGTTCTCTCCCCATGCGTGCGACTGCGAGAAGACCTCTTTCTTCCCTATTCTTCTTGGTTTTTAAAGCCCCATTGGTGTAGGGAAGTTAATGACATTTTGGGTAGACTGTAGAGAAATACTCCCCTACACATTAATGCGTAGGGGGACACTACTTATGCACATATGTGGCACCATTTGGTGCCACAGTTTTTTTACAAATAAAAATGAATAAAAAAGGGAAAAAAAATTATGTGGCATCAAAAGGTGCCACATACGTGCATAAGTAGAGTCCTCTACACATTAATATGTAGGGTAGTATTTCTCTTTTGGGTATTTCTTGATTAGTTAGATCTTAAAATAAAAAAGCTTAATTCATGCCCTACAACTTTTCCCTCTTCTCCATTCTCTCATGCATGCGACTGTGAGAAGACCTCCATATCTTTCTTCCCAATTCTTTTTGGTTTCTAACACCCTATTGGTGTAGGGAAGTTAATGATAGTTTTTTGGTATTTCTTGATTAGTTAGTTCTCTTCGATTCCTATAGTAAGCCTCCCTCATTTATTCTAACTTTGTTTGCTTGACTCTGCATTGTAATGTTTTCACAGTAATATAAAAATTCAACCATACTATTTCAGTTGCATATGATTTCATGGCGCTGAATGTGGCCAACTTCTAACTTGCAGATTCTGTGGAGAGTTTGATGGCTGAAACTCATGAATTAGGAGGTTCTACTGTGGTTGTTGATAGAGCGACCCCTAAGGCATGATTTTGCAGTTGTCTATTTAAAAATCAACACCATATTAACCTTCCAACGGATTCTTTTTACCGAATAATAATTTTGTCAGTCTAATTAAAGGTCATTATACTTTATTTCCAGGATGATGATTTCAGGCCCATCGGGAAAATGCCGCAAGGGGGTAGTGGTGGAGGAGGATATGGTGCATACAATGCTTATATTTCTGCAGCAACAAGATATGCAGCACTTGGTGCTCCTACCTTATACGACCATCCAGGCCCAGTTTATGGTGGTGGTAGTATGTATCTCTGATAGTTTCCTTGTTCAGTTGATGTTTGGCCTTGGTGAATATTGTTATGATGATTTACTTTGTCATTTGAACAGGAAGGGAATATGGAGGGATGGGAAAAAAGATTTTTGTTGGCAGGCTCCCACAAGAAGCATCTTCTGATGATCTCCGCCAGTACTTTGGTAGATTTGGCCGTATATTGGATGTCTATGTTCCTAAGGTAAATTTATATATATGGATTAGTTAATACTCTTTTATGAGTGGTTGATTTGATGTACCCTAAACTATTGCGTTGTTACTGACTAATTTAGGATCCTAAAAGATCTGGTCATCGAGGTTTTGGTTTTGTAACTTTTTCTGAGGATGGTGTAGCAGATCGCGTATCTCGAAGATCTCATGAGATTTGTGGACAACAGGTATGCCACTTTACTTGCATGAAGAAGCATAATTTAGATTTTTTTTTGAAGTTGGTGCCTATTTGATCCCCGATGTTTTAAAAGGAACTCCGGCTTGTCCTCAAGGGGTGGTGGTATGCTCCCCTCAAGGTCCCATGTTCGAGACTTGCATGTGACATTAATTTTTAGACACCTTCTATGTCTCCATTCCTTCGATATCTCTCGATGCCTGGTCTAGGGACGAGCGTTGTTACCCTGGGTTGCTATCGATTTGTGTTGTGTTGTTGTGTGATTTGTGAGTAGGCAATGTTTTAAAAGGCTTAAGGCGGCCTTGAGGCGTTTTCTCCCTGTGAGGCGAGGCGTAAGCCTCATTTTAAAGATAAAAAATATATTTAAATCATAAAAATTGAAACCTTCTATATTTTTAAAGATAACAAATATATTTAAATCATAAAAGTTGACAAAAAAAGGGTAATGGAAAGGAAAATGTGCAAACATCCCTTGGTAAAAAAATTAATGTAATAATGTATTACAAAAATAGAGAAACAAAAAAAGATAATAAAGCATTGTTTAAATTAGTAAATAATTAAAAAAATCAACAAACAAGAGGTTAAAAATCAATTTAAACATAAGGCGTATGCCTTATGCCTCTTAGGCTTTAGCCTTGATTCGTAAGCCTCTCTCCAAAGAGGCGTAAGCCTCACTCTCCACTCTCAAGGCGTAAGTTTTGAGGCTTTTTCTTGCCGCCTCAGCGAGGCGTAGCCTCACACACTTTTTGAAACAATGCAAGTAGGTAGTGGTTATGAGTTGTTTTTGCTTCAATGAGGAATCTAATGTCACATTTGGAATCTGCAGGTTGCTATCGATTCAGCCACTCCTATGGATGATGCTGGAGGTGACGTTAGAGCAGGTGGAGCAAGTGGAAGTTTTATGATGAATAGCCCAGTGCAATCTTATGGCGGCTATGGTGGACCTATGAGGACTTACGGAAGGATGTATGGAAGCCTCGACTTTGATGATGTAAGTGATTATGCTCTTCTTTCTACTTTGAATTTTATTTGAGTCGTGGTTTGAATTTAGCTGGTGATTGGTAGGTTTTTTGTCCCACTAGGGGTGTGATATTGGTGCGGTTTTCTCTGGTTCTAGCTTTCAAACCAAGAACTGAATTGATCCAATCAATTTGACAAAAAGATGAATCAAACTAATTCCAATAAAAGATTTGGTTCGGTTTTTCTTGGTTTTTAGGCCAAACCGAGAACCGATCCGATCCAATTGATTTAAAAAAAAAAGAGGAACCCTATGTCCAACTTCGATTTGGTTCCATTCTTTTTTACTTGCTATTTTACTTCCAACTCCTATTTGAATATTGTTTTCCTTAAAAAATTTCAAAATTTATTATTTAAATCAAACAAAAATAATTAGTCATTTAGCAATAAAATGTTAAACTAACATATAAAAGGAAGATGAAAGTAAATAAATTAATATTGATTCAGTTCGGTTTTTATTGAATTTTACAAATAGAATGCAAATTGATCCATTCATTTTTGGTATTCTCCAAGTAAAAATCAATATGTCTAGTATTATGTGAAAAGTTTGAACCAACCCAATGGATAGGTTTGGTTCGCTTTGGTTTTTATTATTACCCCTACCGTCCACCATCTATATTCAGAATTGACGAGTGAAATTTCCATGTACGTAGATATATTGGATTCGAATCTACAATTTCTTGGTTACTACTAAGTAGTATTAGAAATGTTGTTGTGCAGTGGGGTTATGGACTTGGTGGTGGAAGAGCATCATCTAGATCAGACTGGAGGTATCGGCCATACTGAAGAAGAAATAGAGAGAGAATAAATCAGTGACTTATTATATATTATTTATGGAGTTTGGGCCTTTTTGTATAAGCTTATTGTTGCATTCTTTGCTTTGTTTTTTTTTAAATTATACTGACTATCAGGTTGAGACAGAAGAAGCAGAAAAGGAGGCTTGCTTTTTAAAATTCATCTTTTGCCTCTTATCTCAAATATAATTACTTGTACAAGCAAACCCTATATAATTATTTTCATAATTTTTAAATTCAAACTAAATATAACCAAAAGAGTGTGTTTTGAATTTTAAGAGATAACTAAACCATATTCAGTAACCTCTCTCAACTTCATACCAATAGGACTTTTTTTTAAAACAAGGTTTTCTTATTATCAGTTTCTAAACAAACGTGTCTTCAATTTGATGTTTTTTTTTACCTACCACGAGCTATTGTCTGTGATTTCTCTAAGCTACTTTTAAAACTCAATTTTTTAATCACTCAAAATAACTTTCTCATCTATAATCACTTCAAAAATGAACTATTAACTCCAAGCAATCTACCTATATATATTAAACCGTTGTTAGAATTTTGAGTTTTAAAGTAACAACTCGTTCAAGGTGGTTAAGTAGATTTGTTGAACTTTTCTTTTAAAAAAAAAACTTCAACCAATCTACTTAACAACATTGAACGAGTTATTATTAAAATTCAAATTTCAAACAACTTGAGGTAACAGACAATTTTACGTCCAAACACCTTCTAAGGATATTGATCTTTAAAAGGGAAAAAATGTTGAGTATTAAGGGCATGTTTGGGGCAGGGATTAAGATTAAGTTAGTTGATATTAAGTTAAGCTGGGTATTAAGTTAAGCTGGAGATTAAGTTAATCTGGATTTGGTAGACATATTAAGATAAGTTGGATTAAGTTAAGCTGACTGTTGTTTGGTATATGGATTAAGTTAAACTGAGTTTTTATTTTATATTTTTTATGCATTTTTTAAACACATGTGTACTATTTAATTTGTTTTCCTTTGAAAAATGACAAAAAAAAATGACATTCATTTGAAATAGTAACAATATGATATTCATTTAAAAAATATGTCATCAATATATATTTTTTATTATTTATTTCAATTTTAACTTAATATCTATATTAAATTTAAAAGAAATATAAATTTTTTTATACATTCAACAAAATGTAGAAAGATATCTAACTTATATAAAAATTATTTTAGTTTAATTACTTAACTACAATGTTGGTATAAATTTATTTATTTTTAAATTAATTTAATTTATTTAGTAACCCTAATTTATAATATATCAATTTAACTTTTGATAGTTGTTAAGATTTATGGTTGGATTTAGATTTTATTTTAATTCAAAAGAAAATTAACTCTTGGTATGATTATATATTAAAAATCAAGATTAACTTTTTTGGAGGGAGGTTGTTAAAATATATTTTATATATTGATATAATTGTATATTAAAAATTAATATTAACTTTTTTTTAGATTAAAAAATAACCTAATAAAAAAATACATTTATTTTTTTTAATTCTACTAATAAATTTTTACTTTTTATTATTCATATTGAAGGTATTTGGAGAGAAAAATATATTTCTTATTATTCAGGCTCGAACCAATCCTCTCATATATATAAGAAGAGGATTTACAAAACAGAAAAATAA
>JBBMEF010000003.1:829706-845470 GCA_037832685.1 Sicyos baderoa | reverse complement strand
GTAAATTTGAATTTTGTATTTGCAATAAGAATCTATTTGTACTAATGTTCGTCCTAAGTTTCTAGAAATCGAAAAAAAGGGCGTTAGTTGCAAATCTATGAACCCGATAACTCAATCAAACCCAACCCGAAAATTGGGTTGGATTGGGTTAGGTTGTGTCTTTAATTGGGTTGGGTTTGATTGGAGAATTGACCAACCCAATTTTGGGTTGGGTTAAAAATCACCTCAACTCAACCATGTTCACCCCTAAGCTAGTATTGTGGCCGTGTTAGTGGGAATTTCTCTTTCTTTTTTTTTTTCTTGTGAAACATGATAAATAGTTCAATTGAAAGGTGAGTTGTCAAAATGGAGGAGAGAGAGAAAAAAAAATTATTTAAAATTTAACCATGGTTAATTCTAAAGTTGGATGAGAGACTATTTTTAAACTTAATTCAAAGTTGGAGGACTAAATTTGGACATTTGAAACTTTAGAGACTAAAGTGAAACAACTCTTAAAGTTTAGGGACCAATATTGGACTTTTGAAAGTCTAGGAACTAAAATGGAATAACCCTCATAGTCTAGAGACCAAAATGATAGTTTAACCTATTTATATATATATATATATATATTAACGAGTGTTTTCATTTCACTATCCTTTTTTTCTTAATGCCATTTTTTTCAATTTGTTCTAATAGGAATGTTCCAACGTGATTTAGCATCCCAAATCTCCTTCGGTCAAAAATTCAAGGATAAAGAAATAAGACAAATAAAATAAAGCCATAAAAAAGAGGAGAATTTGGATTAGCATTCACTGTCATTCATTTGGAGTCACTTATCGTTTTTTTCTTCTTCTACTTAATAATAAATATAAAATAAGAAAAAAGAACGATGATATATAAGTGATATTATGGTGGGATACGATTAAGAGTGCACCCAAATTCTTCTTTAAAAAAAGTGAAAGAAAAAACAAATACATTTTTAAAATCGGGCATACCTGCATTAAAGTGGCAGGTTTGCAGCCACATATTCACATATTTTTTTAATTACTTAACGCTGACGATGATAACGTTATTTCAAATCGTTTCTCTTTTTTGTTTTTTCCATCTTTCTCCCTCCTCCAATCTGCATTTTTCTTTTCTTTTTCTTCTCTCTCATTTTCATATATTTCATTTAATTTAATTTCAATTTTATTAATTTTAAATGTGATCTACTAAAGTGTTAAACTATTTAAAAAATAAATCAATAATTTAATATTATAATATTATGAGAAAATATTTAAACTATTTTAATGATATTAAAACTTTGGGTTAATCGATATAATTTTGTCCCCCAACTTGTTCTCAAAAAAAGTTAACAAAAACCAATAATAGAAAATTAAGTTTTTCTGTTTGGTATGAAATTAGGTTTTCATTATGTGGTTTCAATCAAGGGAGGAACTTATGTGGTTTCAACCATCTTATGTAATCAAGCCAAACTACATGTGATTATGTTATTAGAGTAATTCAGGTATTGATTGCACTTAAAAGGTCGGTTTCCTTCTAGGTATTTGGATGGGTGATTAAGTTTGATAACGTTTCTGTTTTCTATTTTTTATTCTCGTTTCTTATTTTTTAGAAATATATTTGTTTGATAATTATTCACGTTTCTTGTTTTCCACATAAAACAGAAACGTTTGTCAAATTAGGTGAAAAAATGAGAAACTACAAAAAGTTGTTTCACTAGTTCCATTTCTTCTTCTTTTTAATCTGAAGCAACTTATTGTATATATTTAACCCGGCGCATCAGTGAAGAAAAGAAAAGTGTTTGGCTTAGTGGTATTGGATTCACCTAACTTTTTTTTATGGGCTCTGGTCCAAATCTTGAGACTATTTTTGATAAATATATTTCTTTCATTTGGTACATTTATATTCAAATTTTAATTTTTAATTATTATATATTGTTTTGATTTTTAAATCTTACACTAATAAAATTTATACATAATATATATTATTGGTTAAAAATCACTTTTTTCGTTTTCCACATTTATATACATTTAATTTTATTTTCATATTTTATAATAACACCATTTTTTTTTAATTAATAACATCATTTTTAAAGTAATATAATCTTATATATTTGAGTGAATAATGATTAAGTAAGAAATCACATATAGTTTTTTTTTTATAAAATACTTATTTATATTAAACTATATATTTTTTAAAAACTATTTTAATGAATTTTTAATGCATATTATATATTTTTATATTTCATATCTGAACTTTTTTTAAAATTATACTTATAAAAAAATCTTTTTAAAAATTATTAAAAAGATAAAATAAAATAGAAAATTAGAAAGGGAAAATTTTTATCAAACAAGTTATTATTTTTTAATTATATTATGATATTTTTGATATCAAAAAATATTTTTTCAAATTTTTATTTTTTTTATGATATTTACGATATCATAAAACAATGTAAATGACAATTTTTTTTTTTTTTTTTTTAAAAAAAATTATTTTTTAATCAAATTGTTATATTTCATATCTATGATATTTATTATTTTTTAATTATATGATATTTATGATTATTTTTTCAATCTAAAAATAATGTCCTTCTATTTATTTATTATTCCAAATCTATAATTCTTTATGGTTGAGACTTCTGTCTAAACATCATTTCCTTCTTTTAATTTGTATTATTCAATTCTTGTATTTTTATTCTTGATAAAATATATATTTATATACCAACTAATCAAATAGGTTTTCAATCGAGTTTCATGCTTTTCAATTTTCCCTATGAATGAGGTTATTGAGATACAACATTAATCTCCTATTATTGTTGCTTAATTAAAGGGTAAATAATACATAAATGATATACCCTGTTAGTTCTAATGTTTCTTCTACAAATTTGAATAATTCATTCCCTGTTTTACCACTGTGTTTTTTCTTCATCTTCATTGCCTACTTCTATATCTACAAGGTATATATAATGATAAATATATAAAGTTAAAAACTATGTCATATATTTGATGTCATCATCTTGTATATGAATAATCAATATAAGATTAACAGTAAATCATTTTTAATTGAATATTTTGCCTATTTAATATTTATATTCATTTTATGATAATGATTGGAGTTGATATTTTATTTAATATATGACTAATTTAATAAAAGATATTTATGTTTGTAGTTTATTGGTGCATTCGAAAATCCAACTCAATCAAAAAATATAAGAATTGGGTTGAGTTGTCTTTTTAATTAGGGTAGGTTGAAAAAATTATCAAACTTGTATATATTTTAAGATGAAGTCGGCCAAAATTTGGCGTCTCCAATCAATTATCGGTAGAGCATTTGATTATCTCGATTAATATTAATTTATTTTCCACATAGCTTTATCTCTGACTTTGACTAAAAGTGAAAAACTTCCACTTAAAATTACCAAAAAGCCCCTCCACATTCTCCAAATCCACACCTCTGGTCTCCGGAAAAACCATATAAAGAAACAGCCAACCCGCCGTCGCAATGGCGGCGTAGAGGAAGAACGCGCCACCAATGGAAATCGCACGGTACAGGGACAAAAACGTCATTGTCACAACTGCGCTCGTAACTCTATTCGTAATCATCCCCACGCTCACCCCTTGGGCGCGTAGCTTCAGAGGAAAAAACTCCGAGCTGACGTAGCACATGGGCCCCATCCCAATTGAGTAAAACGCCACGTCGGATAGCATCATCGCAATGCACAGCCCCACAGCCCACGTGACTCGCTCGTGCGAGTTTTCAACGATCATCAGCCCGCTCCCTAAGCCAATGAGCGAAATGATTTGACCGACGACGCTCGTCAGAACCAACGGCCGCCGTCCGATCCGGTCTACAAGGACGGTGGCGATTGAGATGGAGGCGGTTTTCGTAACGCCGACGGCCACCGTGGCTAGAAGCTTGTGGTCGGAGGAGGAGATTCCGGCCTTCTCGAATATTCTGGGGCTGTATAAAACGACGGCGTCCATGCCGCTGGCCTCTGCAATGAAATGGATGCCAACGGCGGTGATTAGGATGTGGCGTACCGCCGGCGTCGGGCGGAGGAAGAGCTCTTTCCAAACTCCGCCGCCGTGTATGCTCTGTTTCGGGACTAGAACGACGTCGTCTTCGCAGCTCGCCGGGATTCCGACGGCGGTTTTGATGTCGGCGAGGCGCTGTAGAGATTGTTCAATTGAATCTGAGGTTTTGATAAGGACTTGTTTGGCTTCGCCGATTCGGCCCTGCATTACCAGCCAGCGTGGGGATTCCGGCATTATTAGAATCACGACGGCGGCTAAGAACACCGACGGAATGAAGCCGATTCCGAGCATAAATCGCCATCCTAAATGGGTTGGGAGCTTGGAGAATGCGAAATTTGAAATGTATCCGAGTAAAATTCCGACATTGATAAATACCTGCAACAAAAGAGAACTTTAGGTTTTTTTTTTTTTTTTTTTTTAGTATAAATTGGGAGAGGAGATTACAATACCGATTTCAGGGATCGAATCCGTGATATCGGAGTTGAACTTTAGGCATTTGCTAAATCCAATCATGACCATTTTATTTTGGATAAATACAGTCTCTATGATTCTAAAAAGAATTAGAGTTTTACTATGGTAGAAATCTAAAAGTAGTTCTATCACCATGGGCTCCAATATAGAAATCTAGACATCTAAATTTTAAAATTAAATGGTTATCACAATTTTGAAGGAATGAGACCAAAGCTTTAAAATTTATTAATCTTGATCAAATTGAAATTTAAAGTTAACACATTATAATTACAAACACTAACATCCGGAAAAGTGGAGAGGCAGCCACGAGACGATGACAGAGAAACCTCTGTGGTGTAGACAGAGGCAGCCAAGGGGGCAAATCCGATGCCGACGCCGGCGACGAATCGGCCGGACATGAGGACGGTGTAATTCGGGGAGAACCCCATGAGAATGGCTCCGACGAAGAAGAAGCCGGAGGAGAGAAGTATGGTTTTCCGGCGGCCAATCCAGTCGGAGGTTCTTCCCGCGGCGGCGATGCCAATAACGGAGTAGAGGCTGATGAT
This sequence comes from Sicyos baderoa, assembly GCA_037832685.1. Taxonomy (NCBI): domain Eukaryota; kingdom Viridiplantae; phylum Streptophyta; class Magnoliopsida; order Cucurbitales; family Cucurbitaceae; genus Sicyos; species Sicyos baderoa. The sequence continues at coordinate 840,438 of JBBMEF010000003.1, read as the reverse complement.
TCCGACCAGAACTTCAACCTGCACATCGGAGATGTTGAAGTCTTCTTGAATGTAGATTGCGGCTCCACTCATTACACCTATGTCTGTTTCAATATATACCAAAAAATGGATCATCTTCTAAACCAATTAATTTGCGATGATGTCAAAAAGTACAGTCAAATAAAAATAAAAATTGAAATCCAATCACGATATTAGGATCTCACGACGAAAAGAAGGTAGAACTCATACTAATATATAAGAAAGATGGATTAATATTTTCGTCATCAATTAATTTTAAGATGGATGTAAGATAACGAAGCTAACTGACCGTAACCGACCAAAAGGGAAGACATGGAAGCAACAATCGCGCATTGAAAAACAAAATAGTTGTTTGTTCTAGGGTTTTGGGAAGGATTGAGTAATTGAATGAACGGAATTTGGAGGCCGGAAGTTACAGAAATGTCATCTTTCCGGCCACCCATTTTTGGTCAATGGAGAAGGCGTGGTGATGCTTGTTGTATACACATGAAGTTTCCGTGCAGAGGCCGTTGGAGGGTTATAATATAAATATTGAAGGTCAAAAACTGATATAATTAAAATACTTCAGTATTGTTTATTAAGAATATTTTAAAATTATAGAATATCATTTTATCAAAAACCAATCATATTAGCAACAAAAGTGGTACTTAAACATGCATTCCACATTTTGATTTTGTTTGATTTGATTCCATTGGACTTTTTTTCAAATATAAAAATACAACTGGGTATGAATGGAGGAGATTGATTTCTTTTTTATATCGATATATGTGACACATTAAATACCACACAAATAGATTCTAAATTTATGTGGCACATATACTAAATGTAAAGCTCCCCTGAAGTTTTTTTGTTTCATTGATTTCTCAATGTACATGGGCGCAAGTTAATCCAACCAAACCATTCGTCATGATATATTTATTTAATAAATAAATAAAAAGTGATGAATATTGGGCCCACACAATATTTTAGCATCCGAATCTTTAACGTGTAGTTTTGGCCCACAGCACATGTTAATAATTGTACGAGAATAATTGAAGTGCAAAGTCAAAAAATGGATTTTGTTCTTCTACATTGAGGTTTTACATTATCCAGCAGAGTCTCCGTGAATCTATTAGCTTCTTAGCTACAACAACAAAATCGATTAGCCATCATTAATGTCTCAATTGATATAACAAAGATATATGAGCTTTCCTACTTGGAGAATCACTTCAACTCTCATTGTACGAAGTACATATAATTCATAAATTAGGAGTGACAATAAATAACTTGTTTTCAATCTATAAAACGGTAACAATGAAATTTTTTATGGCGCCTCCATATCTTTTTATACATAAATGGAGGTGATAAATCAATCAATACGAGTTTCAGTTAAAAAAAAGTTACCCCTTTTGGAATACCAAAGAACTGCCATGAGATCCACTGTTGTTTAACACTTTGTTAATATCTCGGCTCCATCAGTCGTTATTAAAATGGTATGTTCGAATTGTGCTGAGAGGCTTCCGTCTTCGGTTACGACGGTCCAGTTATCATCCCACATGACAGGATTTATGCTACCAATAGTTAGCATTGGCTCTGCAAAAGAATTAAAAAATGAATGAGGGTATGACTTTTGTGAATACAATATTGTACAATATTAACGCCAACTAGTGGAGCTTTAAAGTCAAGACCAAAAATTGCAACCTCATGGCGTTGGCGTTAATTTAATTGTTGAAGAATGTGTTAGGTCCTTGCAAGTTTGAATCTTTGAAAGTATCATGCAAGCCTTAGTTACAACACTTTGTAAGAGGCAATCGGGTGTCATGAATGAGCAAGAAACAAAATATGGTTTATCGCTCACGTGCTGAGTTGGAATACAAAGCCATGACATAATTCGTGTGTGAAATAGTGTAGATACATCCACAACACTATTGAATGAAATAGGCTTCGATGTTACTATACCTGCTAAATAGTGGTGTGATAATCAAACTACACTTCATATTGCATCTAACCTAACCTAGTATTTAATGTACGGACTTAATGTATTACAGTGGATTGCCAATTTATTTGTGAGAAAATACAACAAAGATTGGTTTCTACAAGATATGTGAAGACTGATGAACAATTATGAGATATTCTCACCGAAGTATTAAATGGAGCAAGAATCAATTATCTTTGCAACAAGCTAGAATATGGATGGAAATATAATCGATCATAATGCTAAACTATGGATGGAATTATCATCAATCATAATGCTAAAATCCCAGTGATTCAGATCATATCTGAGAGAATATTGCAACTGTAGTTTCATACAACTACTTAAATAGGAATTTCTCATTAATAACGTTTGTTGCTTAATTTAGTTATTGCAGACGTCATTTGCATCTTTCAAGTAATCATAAGAGAATATATATAAATATATATATATATATATATATATATAAACATACTATATATATACGTTGGGTAACTAAAACAAATTGAAATAATTACCAATTGTAAAGGTTTGATTCAATACCATGCGTCCATCATCATTGTTCCCTGAAAATAGTAAGAAACCTTGCTCAAGTATCTGACAACAATTTTCTGTTGTCGTGTGCTTAATTAGAAAATGTAGGCACTTCAGTACAGCGAAAAGGCAAAAACGGAAGAGCAGGAAACCTTTTCTTGAACAAATTATAAAGAGGAAAAGGTCTGTTATTAAATTAAATGATCTGTTGTTTTTAATCATGTGTATTAAGAACGTAAAGATCAAAGATTCAAAACCATGTTGGAAATTAAATGAACATTGAAAAATCAAATCAAACTCACAATGTTTGTTAAAAAAGAGAAAATGAAATAGTGGATAAAATATGCTTCTATTTCAACATGTGGATAAAAGGAACTTTATCAATATCTATAACTTATAATATTAAATAAAGAAACTCAAAACAGCTTACAATAACTTAAAAGACAAAAAAACTAACAATTTAAACATATCTTTAAAAAAAACTTAAACAATAAATTTAAAAAAGATATTTAAACAATAAATTGAAAACTGAAAATAATTATAAAGAAAAACTCATAAAACTCAACAGATAGACCAGTATAGACACAAGAACAACACTGTAAAAGCAAGCATCAAAAGAATAGAACAATTACTGAAATGAAGAATCACTGGATCAGCATGAAACACACGTCCAACACCATGGCCAACAAACTGTCGAACTACACCAAACCGATGCTTATCTGCATGGTCACTTGATTAAAGAAACAGAGAAAATTATTAGAGGATGTTTTAATAAGTCGCAAGTTATCAATTTGTCTCAAACTAGCCTTGGATAAATGAAAATCAGAATTTATTAACATCAACAGAAGTATAGGACAAGTGCAAAGGTTCTTTCCAAGTATCTTTAAACAATTATTCATAAACACTATGTTTTGTCACAATAATCGCCTGAATTATTACCCTGCATTGGCGCCAATCATCTATGAGTGGGAAGTAATGAATCAGTTTAATTTTTAGCAACCACCTACCTAAGATATTATACCAAACTCAAACAATTCATTAGATAAGTGCACAATCGCCAACGAAATAACTATTTACTGAATTTTTTCCTCAAATGCAAAATTTTCAGAAGTTTCGTACCATAGTTAAAATTGGTTTAGGTATTTGATATGCAGCTAGGGAGTTCTAGCTTTCTTTTGGACAGCACCATATATCCTAATCTCTGTTTTTAGTTTAATATAGAAACTGAAATGGAGTATATAAGTGCCACAAGAGTGGACAACCTAAGGGTACGGTTATATTTACAAAAAGAATTCCTCGGGATTACAGAACCTGCACGACCAAGAAGCCAGGTGCGACTATGAACAAAAGAATCTAAGGTTCATTTCTTTGTAAATCACTCAAAGGATAGTATTAGGTATCTGTTAGGCCCCCACTATCCATACTTTATACTAGAAAGGAAAAAAAAACTCTTCTGATTGAACCTCTGGTAACTTTTTAACTTCTCCCCTACCCATTAATTCTAATAGTAGAATTTGCTACCTTGGCATTAGTTGCTTCCAAATAAAAGCAGAGCACTAAAGATCTCTTTGTTGAATTCAAATATACTCTAAAAATAGATATTTTGCGTTTATTTAACACAATTCTGCCGCATCTAGGGCACTAGAAAGTAAAAAAACCAGTCCTAAACCTTTTTCTCTTTCATAGGTAACAGGAAATATCATGGATATCTAAACCCAGAAACTACAATCATCAATAGTGTCATATGGTTCAGCAATGCAAAGTGGCTTTCCTTACTGAATTATTTTGCCAATTTGCTTGAACTCCACTCCAGGTGCGCATATGGATATTGCTTTATCTAAGCACTCTTTAGTCACCTGAGTCAATAATTGAGGGGAAAAAAACTTAAACTTTCTGTTGGGGGCTTGCAGATAAAACATCATCTCTTAAGCAAACAAGCAAAGATAAGGACGTCAATGTAGTGAAATATCATTTTTTTAGTGAAGAGACAAATTTCAGTGATTAATAAATGAGTAAGAACTCAGAACACCTATTGGTTAATTACATAAATGTACTCCAATGGGAGAGAGACCGTTTAATGAATTTGAGTTCATTTTAATTAACTGCAACTCATCCTTTATTAAAGAAGAACCAAGCTTTCTTAATGAAACAAGAGCTTCGAGCTACTTCATTTACTCCTGGGTGGTTACAAAATTTAGGGTGGTTGATTGTGATGAAAAGATTAATTCTTGGATTTAGGGAGGTTTTATTGCACTTTTTAGTTTTTAACTTTTTTTTAATGTTTTAGAATACAACCACCTAACTATCCACCTAAGATATCAAAAACAACGTGAACATATTACATATCTAAATGAAATAGCTGCCTTCATCAAAAGAAGAAAGAAAAAGCTACCCGGACAAGTTTTCTGGCTTCGTCATCAACATCTCCACAAAAGAAAGTTGTTGAAGTATCACCATGGTACCCCTACAATTTACAATCAAATATAGCAGAAATTGTTTTAATAGTTACAATATTTTATTTTATTGAATAACACAAAGCAAAATATATATATATTATATATATATATATATATTATATGTTGCTTTAAAAGGTTAAATTTGAGACGCAAGGTAGCTATTGAGGTTTTATTGAGAAAGATTTGATTTCTGATCTTCAAGCCATCAAGGGAGGAGAATAAAATGCCTTCTACGAATGGAAGATAAGAGATGGGAATATTGTTGCCTCAAACCACAAAGCTTTCAATAATTGAAAGAACTTATAGAAAGACAAGCTTATTATAAACTTACATTCTCATGCATAGTATAAAATTAAAGGAACCAAATCGGCGGTATAAATTATTTAAAGGTCAGTATGAAATATTTAAAGCTTCAAGCTCAGATAAGCAAATCCTTACGTTTAGATAGACAGTAACATCTATATTGATAATTTCACCCTCCTGAAAAAAAAGAAAAAGAAAACATCGTGGCATCTTAATTCCTCATCATAAATCAGGTAATTGATTATCGATAAATGTTGTTGCTTTAATTAATAATTCATAGAGAAGACCTCAAGAACTCGAGAATCTGGTATTCCATGGCAAATGCATTCATTCACTGATGTGCATACACTCTTTGGAAAGCCACCATAACCCAGAGGTGATGGATAGGCTCCATTATCAATTATCATTTGATGAACAGCCTTGTCAATATCATCAGTCATAATACCTGGCTGCCGTGGAAGCAAGATCAAATTTTTGTCATAAAATATAGTGGTGACTCATAAAAGGGTGCATCATAGACTGTAAACTACAGTTATTTTAAATGCATTAACCGTAGAAATTGCTATATTTTAATCATTTATTCTTGGATAAGAAACATGTAAATGAAAATTGGTATAACAAAAGGATGTACTAATTTTGTTTCTTATTACAACCGGGAATCGAAGCTTCACCCAACTACATACCAGGGGCACCCACGCCCCTCCCAAGGCTGGGTGGGACCTAGGAAACAACAAAAGATTTCACAATTAAGCTTACTCGTGGATTTCGAATAATTCCGAACAAGTGAAAATCAATATTAATTGGGGGAGAAACAACTTCGTAAGGATTTGAACACCTCTTGCTTTGATACCTAATACCACTAGTTAGAGACAACTACCATCAACAGATCTCCACATTAGTATGATACTGTCTACTTTGGACATAAGCTCTCATGTTTGTTTTTTGTTTCAATCAACTAATCATACCCTTTTCGTCACGTGCGGTGCCCCCATTAGACTTATTACTTCCCTTTCTCTAATACATGTGCTTCAGCTGAGGCTTATCGAAATTAAAGATATTTAAGCAAGGAGCTCCACAATAGAGGTCGGATAATGCATGAGTTGGCAACATGATCTAAATGATCTCTCCTCTGTCACAAAGAGCACACCTTAAATGAATGATAATGAGATGTATAGAGGATAGGGATACCGCTTTCGAAATTTATCATCAAGGTTGACTGATGTCGAAATGAAAAAATTATTCTTCTTAGCAATCTTCAACGTCAAAATTTATTTCATAAAACTGGGAGGAAGCACGTGGCTTCATTCATCTGTTTCGTGAGGGCATTGTTTTCTTTTCTTTTTTTTTTTTGGAGAAAAGTAAAAGATTGAGAACTTTTTGGGAATGGTGTAATTTCAGCTCTTTGTTAGGCCACTTGGCTGGAAAGGAGCAAGCATATTTCAAAAGAACAAATACGTAAAAAAAAAATAAACAGAGGATTGGGTTCAATTTGGGATGGGTTTCATTATTTAACTTTGTGTGCCAAATTATGTACATTTGTAAGATTTTAGCACTCATTTTCCCCCAATGTGATCTAGATGGTCAAATTTTATGCCACTTCATGTTCTCATGTTAATATGTTCTCTTCTATAAAGAAATGTTGATGTACCAAATAGAGTTGCGAGTAACATTTGAAAGTAGAAGAAAGTAGAGCAAATAGAAACATGTTACTCTGAAACGAACGATAAATGGCAGAAAAATACCTTGACTAATGTCCCTGCATATTCAAGAACTTGAGCTGCAAGCCTCCCAGAAGCTCTCATACACTCTATACCCTTCTCATCATGCACCTCAGGTCCACTAGCAATTCCAGGCGGTCTCTTAGATTTGACATAAGGCGGCCTTGGTATGTTGTCCGGAACAGGTCGACGAGGAGAAATTTTTCCAGGTCTTAGATGTTTACGTTTCGTATTTTGCACCTCATCCAAATTTCTATCAAATTTCATGAGAAGGTTTCTTTTTTTGGTTAAAAAAACAATTTCATTGATGGGTGAAATTACAAGGGAAAAGGGCCATATGAAAAACTTACAAAAAACTACTCCAATTGAAAATGAGAGTAGTATAACTAGAATCATCAAAACAGGGTGAATGTTTTAACTAAGATATAACCAAATCAACAATGTGAAACATCATGGAGTGGCTCAATTAGTCAATGAGGGCCTTGGGGTACATAAGAGGATGGGTTCAATCCATAGTGGTCACCTACTTAGGAATCAATTTCCTACGGGTTTCACTGGCATCCAAATGTTGTAGAGTCAATATGAAAAAAAAAAACAAAAAAACATAGATTATATGTCAGCAGATTCAATGAGAAGGGTTAACTCAACTTTGAAGATGAACATATTCTTGTACTTATAATATGCTAAAAGAAACAATCATGGATACAATTCTTAAGCCTGCTCACTCAGAAATGCCAACTCCAAATCAATATCTGAAAATACTATGACCCCTTCAAAAACTAAATCACGAAGACCAAATCATAGGGTGCATGTTGGTTGATATAATTACATTTACTTGAACCCATTGGTTCAACATGCTATCAGAGCAAGGGTCCTGACTTTAACCCTCGGTCGAGTCATTTTCTCCCTAATTAATATTGATTTCTACTCGATGGATATTCTAAAAAGATTTTTAACTCACAAGTGAAGGAAGAGCGTTGGTTGATATAATTAAATTTAATTCAACAATGCCAAACAAAACAACTATGTAGTCAATAGTAGGTACTAAATTATGGCCTAGTGAGCAAATGCACACATCTACCAAATCGAATAAACGAAAACATCCAATAACAAGAGCACAAAACTATTGAACCTACCGAATGGGTAAGTGGCGCAATGGTTTCAATGTTTGGTTGTAAACCAGTTCAACACCAGTGTCAGGTGTTCGATCCCTAGAATCGTATTTGTAATCCCCCTCCCCAAACTTGTACTCAAGGAAAAGAAAAAAAAGAAAAAAAAAACTATTGAACCTCAAACCTTGTATTGGAGAAGAGATTGGCAAAACCAGAAAGCGCCCTAGATAATTGCATGGAGACATGTTTGGCTCCTACAAAAGAATATGCAGATTGTAACCCGAATTTTGCAATCAAGAGAAAATCAAAACGAATTGCACTTGATTTTATAACATCAAGTAAACCTGGAAACTAGAACCAATGAAATTAATGAGTAATTCGATCATGAACTGGGATTGGAATCGCATTACGGCAAATCGAAGACGAACAAGATTAACAAAGATTTGGCGATGAAAGGGAAGAGCGAAATCGAAAGAAAACCTGGATTGTAGCGGAAGAGTTGGTGAAGAGGCAGGCGAGAGTGGAGGAAATGGTTAGCACCAAATCCCACGAAGGATGATAAGAGCTTTGATTCCCCATATAAAGCACCCACCATTTTCGCTCTCTTCTCTCCCTCACTGAAACAGAGTTTTATCTTTTGGTCAAATTAGTGTTCTTCTACCCATCCATGAACTCTATTCATTTTCTTATACTTTTTCTTCAACCCTAGCCCTAGGGCATGTTTTGTTTTGAGGGATTCGAGAAAGTGGAAGATTCGAGTAGTTTGAATGAGTTGTTAATAAAACCTCAAATAGCTTAGTTTGTATTCGTGGTTGCTCTAAAACCTTGTTTAAATAAGCTTATTTATAGGAGTAGCCGCTAAAAAAAAACCTTATTTGGAAAGAAGTAACAATCCCTAAGGGCATGTTTGCCCCATGGACAAAAGGAGGAGTTGGCTTGGCTTGACTTCTATTCCATGTTTGCCCCTATAGACTTCCATAACTCTTACCCAACTCCATTCGTGGGTCCCACGTTTTTATTTAAATATTAAAATATTAAAAAACTACTCAATATTTATTTTTTTATTTAAATAAAAACTTCAACAATTCACTTTCCATCGCATCAAACCTAACTTTATTATTAAAAAACTATCAAATATTCATTTTTATATTTAAATAAAAACTTCAATCATTCTCTTTCCATCACATTAAACATAATTTTATCTTTTCTTTTCTTCCCCTCAAACATAAACTTATTTCACTTATCTTCTCTTCTCTTCCCAACTCAACTCAACCCAACTCATCCTCTCACAGCCAAACATGCCCTAAAACTTTGTTTTAGGGTGTGTTTGGGAACAATAATAATTAAGGGGAGAATGAGAATCAAGATGAAAAAGATTGTGGAAAAATAATTATTTGTATTTGAGGCGAAAATAATAATTATTAGGAGAATTTAAATTTTAATTAAATAAAACATAATATTGAAACTTTATAGATAGTGTCATACACATATTTACAACATTTGAAACGAAATGAAACTTAGTTTAAAAAATAATTTTCACTATGGATTGAAGTTAAAATTTAGAAAGAAAAAAAAAAGCTTTATAAGATTTGGTGGCATGTGTTGGCGCAATTCGTTGATTCTTCTGACCATAGGTTGAATAGGAGGTTGGTTATTACATTGGTTAGGTTTTGAGGCATGCGTTTAGACATAGAAATATCCAAGTTACTAATATGTTAAGTTAACCCTCATGAGATTTGTGATTCAAGTCCATAATATGCTAAAAAAAATTATTTTATTTTATTCCATTGACATGCTAGTTAAATGGTGTCAATCCAAGCATACTTTGAAGATGAATGGTATAATAATTTTCCCATATCATCATTAATAGTATAGATGTTCGATCAATGACTAAAAAGTTGTGAATTCAAATCTCTTCCCCTCAAATTAGTGTAAAACTCAATATAAAATGGAAAGTTACATCTTTATAGTTTGGTCCCTATTTTCCAAAATTGAACATTTTTATCTCTAATGTTTAAATAATTCTCAAGTTTAATTTTTTTGCTTTCTTTAGTTTACTTTTAATTTTTTTTTAAAATTAAATTCACGTGAAAACTAAAATAATCATTTTATCAATATATTTATATTTAAAATTAGTTGAATCGTCATTTTAATGAACAATACTTTATGTTCCTAACGATTTTGTTATTTGAGTGATATATAAGTGAGCATTATTTATAAATGTGAAGAGTTAAGAGTGTTCAATTTTAAAATTTAAAAACTAAATTGAAACTAAATTTCAAATCTAATAATTAAAAATATATTTCTCCCAAAAAAATCACACGATAATAATTCCCAAATTTAATTTTCTTATAAATAAATGATCATGTCTTAATCATGCATGCAGGTTAATAAGAATAATAAATCAAACGGCATCCATCATTAAAAAGTCCATTGTTAAAAATTCCCTAAGACCTATTCTTGGCATGTTAAGCATTTATATGTGATTTAGAATGCGTTACAAGTGATTTAAAGTCAATTTAAGTTACTGGAAAATTTTGGACAGATTCTTTAAAGATCCAACAATTGAATAAAGAGATAAAGAGATCAAGATTTAAGACGCCGGGATTTAAGTGGTTCGGCAAACATCCTACTCCACTA
>JBBMEF010000003.1:817929-828359 GCA_037832685.1 Sicyos baderoa | reverse complement strand
TCCATACAACAAAAACAAAAAATCTAAAGTTGTAAACATTCAATAACAACAAAAAATCTAAACCTAACCTCCACTTGAAGACGTCGGCGGCGGCGAGGAAGAGGGACGGCGGCGGCGATGGAGTTGAAGTCGGGCGAGAGAAGAATAGAGAAAGAGGGTTAGAGAGAAGAAGAAGAAAGAAAAGGAAGAGGAGCCTCGGGTTAAAAATCGTTCCAGGTCTATGGCGACGGAAAATTGGTGTCTATGGCGACGGAAAATGGGGTCTACGGCGACGGATTATGTTCCGTCGCCATAGATTTTAGGGTTTCCCCCCAATTTTCGTTTCGGCGGGATCTCTATGGCGACAGACAAGGATTTTCCGTCGCCATAGAGTGTTTAAAAAATTTAAAAAATATCTATGGCAACGGAGCAATCAAATTCCGTCGCCATAGGCTAATTAACGGCGATGGAGTAATTTTCCGTCGCCGTGGGTGATCTATGGCGACGGAATTTGTTTCCGTCGGCATAGCCTCCGTCGCCATAGGCCATTTTTCTTGTAGTGTCCTAAGAAAGTTGAGAATACTAACCAACTTTTAAAAACAAAAACAAACTTTTGAAAGCTTTTTTTTTTTTTTTTTTTAAAGTTGGTTAGTGTTCTCCTAATTTATTAAGAAAAGATTGATATGTGATAGGAATGGTATAGCATATGGTAGGAAATTTGAGTGAGAATAAGTTTAAATTTTAAAAACCAAATGATTATCAAACGAGACCTTAACATTTTTAATCATTCATTTTAAATTAATCAAAATAATTCATTTTTTATTATCCAATTTTTAACCACTTAAAATAATTATTTATTTAAAATCTTTGAGTTTAATTCTTTTTACATGAACATTACATCTAAACAAATTGTTAATTATAATTCTAACTTTGACCTAAAAGGGTGGCAAAATCAAAGATGCTTATCATAAAATAGAGATGGCCAGCTGTGAAGCCTATCACAATTTGGTATATAAAGATAATATATAATATGATATGAATTTGGTGAGAAGACGTTTCAAAGCTCATAAATGGCTATAAATATTTGCACAATTCATTTCCCATATACACAACAAATCAACAAACAAAATCAAAGAGTTTGAAAACTAAGCTTTCAACATGTCTGAATGCCCTCCAGGTATTTGTGTTCTAACCATTAATTACTTCATTCAATTTTTTCTCATCAATTTACTATGAAAGTAATTTTCAAAATCAATAATCGTGCCAGTTTTTGTACCGATATGAACTTGGATTCAGATAATTTATAAGAAAAGATAAAAGTCAAAACTTAATAGATATCAAACATAGTTTTTATAGGTGTTTGGATGAAGATTTGAATGGGGTTTTGGATGAGAAGTTAGTTTGAAGAGATAGAAATTTAAAGTTGTACCAAAAAACTTATTTGAATGTTGTTTTATTTTGTACCGAAATTAGAGACAATAACTTGTTTGAATGTATAATTGAAATTAATAGTTATTTTTAATAATTAAAAATATATATATTAAAAATGAATGTTAAAAATAAATTATTTTGAGTAGTTAAAAATTAATTATTGAAAATTATTGATTAGCAATGAGCAGTTATTTTGAATCATTAGAAATGAATGATAAAAAATAAATAAAAAAAAAAAAAAAAACTTAATTTTTTTTATAATAAAAATGAAGAAGAATAGTTATAATAACACGTTTCAATGTATTTTTTTTTTAGGAGTAACTAGTAATACTCATTTTATTTTACATAAATTAGTAATACTCATTCAACTCTTTCATAAATTCAACAAACATCTGTTACAAGTTTAAATTTTTCTTTTATTTTTTTGTTCTACTAGATTAATCTATGTGATTTGAGAAATATAAGTTGGTGTTGAACTGATTTACAAAACAGTAAAACCATTACGCCACTGACCTATTATAGTAAGTTTAACACGCTCGAATATGTTAATTCTAAACAGGGAAAGACCGATGGCCAGAGCTGGTATTTGTAGATTATGAAAGTGCTGCTAGAATTATAGAAAAAGAGAATCCTAACGTGAAAGCAGTGAAGATTCTCGCTGGGACTCCAAGAATTTTGAACTTCGATTGTTCACGAGTGTGGGTTGATGTCAATATTAATGATTTCGTTGTTGAACCTCCTAGCATTGGCTAAACATATAACTTATATGTATGCATATATATATATATATATATATATATATATATATAATGCATTTGAAATTAATTATTAAATAAGGTAGTATCCATCCCTACCACTACTTTCAGTTTCAATTGATATCAACTGTTTGATTCCAGTTCAACTCTCACATTTTTCATTACCAATTTTTAATGAATTGCATCCATACAAAAATTGAAAGAATTATTCAAATCATTTCTAAAATAGAAAACTATAAAATAGTCAAATCTAAAAAATAATTACAAATTTAACCGCATTAAAAAAAGAGAGAATAAATATAATCATTAATATATTTTTTTTGATACATAATCATTAATATTTATGAGTATTTATACATATTTTCTTATAATGTTGTATTAATTAATAATACATAATATAGTATCATAATAAATATTTATAATATTATATTATAAAACGTACCGATGATGCAAAAACTTTAAATTTACTACATTTATAATTACATTTTGAAAAAAACACATATAGTACAATTTTCCTTAAAGTATATGATATTTATAACGATTAAGTTTTTAAACTTTCAATTTAATCAATCACTTTTTAATTAAAGTTTGATAAATATTGCAAATATCTTTTGAAGTTTAGTTGGAGAGATTCTCGAGATCATCAGGGTGAGAAAATCCTGTACAGAACGAGGTCGAGAATAAGTACTCTAAACTCCCTTAAGGGATAGAGAGTGAAAGAACATAATTGAATTTGATTTAGCTTTTACGGAGATAATACGTTCTCTTTCTTGTAAACAACTTCATCAGCCAACCGAGTAATAGCTCAACTCACATACTTTCTTAGAGGTCTTGAGTTTCAGTCTTCCTCACCTCCAATTGTTGTAATATATATATATAAAAAAAAACAACTTCATCACAGCTCTAATTCCATAACCTAGCACCATAAGTAGTAGATTCTTGCTCCATAGCAAACAAAGTTGTCCCACATCGTTAAGATTAGAGAAAGATCTTGTGTATTTAAGAAGGGGGCAACACTTTAATGCTCAAAAATAAAGTCATGATGGGTGATTTTCAAAATGAACAATGTTATATCAATGTGGAGGAATTGCGAATTTCTCTTTTAGAAAGAGGAAAAGAAGAGTAAATTTTTTAGAATAAATTTATCATCTTCATACATGTGAGTATCTTTCAAATTTAAGTTAAAAGTTAATTTTAATATTTATTAAACTTTAAGAATCTTATTGATCAAATTAAAAGTCGAAAGACTTGATTGTTACAAATATAATATATATATAAAAAAAGAAACAAATACAATATTTTAGAAATAGCAAAAAAAAAAACAAAAAACAAATACAATATTTTAGAAATAGCTAGTTTGCCAAATTTTCCAAAAATATAATGATGAAAAAGTGTATGGTTATTAAAGAACGACCTTCCATTATTATACATAACTATTCAGTTTTGTAGCTTTTTTTCTTTTTTTTTTTTTTTTTTTTTTAATTTCTATATTTAGCAATGCCAAAACACTTTGATGTTTTAAGTTTTTGCAAACATGAACATGGATTGTGTATCAAACAAATAATATTTGATTAATATAAAAAATTATCTAGTAAATAAATACTATTTATTCAACAAATTCGATTGATTGATAGGAGAAAATTTCCTTTTACTATAAATTGCCGAAACAATAGTTACTTCCACAAATAGTTATAACGAAAGTTGAGAAAATATTTTCTTTTAATTGGCGTTATATATACAAAAAAAAATTCATAATAATAATGAAATTCATATACTAAGTTGGATGAAGAAATTACAAATATTGATTTCACAATATGTAATGTTGTGTTGAACTGATTTACGATCAAACAATAAAATCATTATAAATTTGAGTTAATTATTTATGCTATAGCTAAAATAAATAAAATAGTTATTTGGTTGTACCTCAAACACCAATGACAATAACTAACAACTCTAACAAAACACATTTCCCATTTAGAAAAATCTCATTTCCCATTTTCTTAAATCAAACAAAAATTTCATTTCCTAACTCCCGCATGGATCATGAAGGCTGGGGTCCAAAGTCCCCATCCCTGAGATCCTCTGCTGCGGCGTCGCTAGCGGCGGTGGCGGACGACGGCGACATGGCGCTTTCTGCACCCTCGGTCTGTTTATCGCCGTTTCTGAGATTTAATTTTGTGGTTATGATTCTCTTTGCCATCGCGATTAACGATAGGTGATGCGCATTGGTGCTAGGGCAAAGCGCGGAAGCCAATGGACGACAATCCGATGCTTCAGAAGGTTAAGAAGAGACTTGCAGATTGGAAAACTAACCATGTGAGATTCGCTTTGTTTCCTTCATATTCTAATTGTATTACAATTTACATTAGAACAAATAGATGATTTACCTGAATCATTCTTCTATTCGCCAAATCTCATTTCATATGTTCTCTTTGAATCGGGAAATCAAATTGGTATGGTAAGATGTTTAATTAACCATCCTGAAATGACCTAGTCATCAAGAGATCAGGCTTGGGAAGCTAAGAGAGGACGAGTTCAATGGTGGTCACCTACCTAGGAATCAATTTTATACATGTTTTCTCCATATACAAATGTGGTAGAGTCAAACGGTATGTCTCGTGACATTAGTTGAGGTACGCTCAACCTGGCACCGACAATTACGGAGATTTAAAAAAAAAAAAAAAAAAAAAAAAGAGATCAATTGAGTCCTTGAGTAAAACTATGATGATGATGATCGTCAATGTTATAGGAAATTAATTCCTAGGCCACCTACCTAGGAATTAATTTCCTACGAATTTCCTTGGCATCCAAATGTTGTAAGGTCAGATGGTATGTCTCGTGACATTAGTTTAGGTGCGCAAAAGCGGGCTTAGACAATCACGGATATTAAAAAAAAAAAATGATGATTGTCAATTTAATTTGAGACATGTGAAGAAAGGAAATCAATTTCTTCCGAATGTTTAAATTTAGTTTTCTTGAAGAAATTTTTAGTATTTAATGGAGACCTAGATTTTCTTTTTCTCCAGTGTTTTGTTTTTTCCTTAATCTTAATTATTAAGGGTTTGTAAAACTAGACAAATCAAAATCATTTCTGCCCAACATTTCTAGCTTTAGTGGTTCATGAAATCCAAACTCCATTGATACCCTTTTTTCTTTAATCTACAAATCTATTGTTACAAAAATTAGTGTTAGACTTTGGGAACTCACTGCTCCAAATTTCTTATCGATGTTTTGTAGGCTGTAACAGGTCCTGGAGGGAAGTATATGAGGTAGGTAAAATATTGTTTGTGGTTTGTGACAATTACATAATTGTCTGCACATACACAGCACAACTATCATTTAACATTATCTTATGACAAAAATGTTTTTGTATTTCAAGTTTTGAGCAAAATAAGGCAGTATATGACGATCAATACTCTCCTGGGGAATTTAAATCATCTGCTGTGATGCAAGCACTCGCTCTTCGATCAAAATTGGAACGGGAATTTCCTAGCTTTGTGAAGTCATTGGTCAGATCACACGTTGCTAACTGTTTTTGGATGGTATACATATGCTCAGTTAAAAGGCACAATTTTAAGTTGACTTATTACTTATATTGTTGGTTAAGTAATTGTTGGCATTTCCAATAAATAACAGGGTCTTCCTGCGGCATTCTGTAAGTCACACTTACCAGTAAGAGATAGTAATATGAGTTTAGAAGATGAAGCTGGGAGACATTTTCAAGTAAAATATATTGCACATAAGACAGGGTTGGGTGCTGGATGGAGACAGTTTTCTGCTACAGAAAAGTTACTTGAAGGTGATGTTCTGGTCTTTCAACTCGTAGCGCCCACGAAATTTAAGGTAATATCTTGAATTATATCATTATGTATATCATGCTGTGATTGATGTTCATCATTTTGTTGAATTCTGAACATGATCATGAAGGAGATGATATTACCATAGTCAACATATCATCCATTTTAATGCAATTTTTTATCAACAAACATCAACCATAATTATCAGATAAACAGACTATGACAGGTTGGACTACAAAATTGAGTCTATGCTATAGAATATATTTAGGAACATATGGGAAGGATTGAACTGATTTGGCGTACAAGATTGACTTACCACAAGCAACGACATATCCGGTATTTAATGTTTCGGTTTTGAGGAAGGCCGTGGGGCCAAATAGCCCAGATTCCTGATTCAAGCAGGATTAAATGAGGATCTGAAGGTAAGAATTCAACCAGTGAAAGTACTGGGCTTCAAAAAGCATCAAGGGAAGAGAATGGGTTTCAACCAGTGACAGAACACTTTTGATCATTTGGTTGTTTTGTGGATTCTTGATAGAGAATTGGGAGAGAGAGTTAGCTCTCTAAACTCCCTAGATTCTTGCTCTTTCCTCATAAATAAATTGATTTAGGTAAAGCCTTTCAACTTGTTACGAGCCCTTTAATCACAATAATCAGACTTGGATTGAATTGAGAACTTTTTTGCATTGCATGTTTCTGGAATAATAGGCTGTGTTAGTGCTAGTGGACATTTCAAAGGGCTTAACATGCCTGTTTTGCTTTTCAATGACCAATATCTAATTTGTTACTTCACAATGATTTACTTCTGCTGTAGGTTTTTGTTATAAGGGCATGTGATCTGGCAGAAGCGGATGGTGCCCTTGGCCGACTAAATTTCGAGTCTCATACTAAACATAGTGACGCTGGTAAGTCCGTTCACTAGTGTTATGTTTTTCTTTTCATATTCGTGACTGTTTGGGCCAGCTTATGTGCATATCGATTATTGTCACCGGACATACCGCCTGACCCTATAACATTTAGTTGTCAAGGAAATCTATAAAAAATTTAATTTTTAGGTAGGTAACTATCATAGATTGAACTCATTACTTCTTAGTTTTCCAAGACCCTCTTGACCACTAGGTCACTTCTAGATTGATTATTAACTAAGTATTATGTAGATGCAATCTGTCATTTGAAAATATGTATATGTTCAAATCCCAATTCTTTACTACAGGAAAAGATACTGAAAAAAAGGGTGACGTCGTTACCGATGTTTCGAACAAGAAGCTTGCAAAGTCGGCTCTACTCGGCATGCCTGAAAGGCAGAAAAATTTCAGCCCATTCAGGTCATTTCCAAGGTCTCAGGTAGCAGAACATTCGGAAGAGTTTGTATCAGAAATATTGGAGGATTTCAACTTCTATCAGCGAGCCGTTCCATTTAAGGACATCAAAAGCTTTGAGGACTTCAACATTATAATCGATGGACTATCAATAAATAATGAACTGCCAGGAGACTTGCGGAAGAAGTATTATAAACTTTGCTGCAGTCAGAATATGTTTCTCCATGAAAATCTCATCAAAGGCATGAATCGCAACTTAGTTACCGGAGTTATTACCGAAACGGTTACTCTGGCCGACGCCATTAAAGCTAGCGACCTCTCTACTTCACGGGACGAGTTTAGTTCCTTGGACAAGACTCTCCGAGCCTTTCAGCTGTTCGGTATGAATGTTGGATTTTTACATAATCGTCTCCTTAGGCTCTCGAATATTGCTTATGAATCGGAAAATGCCTTGGATCCAAGAACGTTTGTAGATGCTAAAAATGATGAAGTACATGTGCATGATGAAATAAAAAATATTGAGACAAAGCTTGTTGAGTTGAAGGAAGCTTGTGATAAATTTGGAGCTGCAATTGATGGCTTAGATTCAAAAGCTGAGGTTTATAAGTCCAAGTTCCAGGAAGAAGTTTCTGCTCCATGGTAATTATGTCTGCTCTACTCTCTGTAATATAACCATTATATTTTCTTATTCTTTCATTAAATAATGCTCTTTAAAAAAAAAAAAAAAAAAAAAAAAAAAAAAAACAATCTTCCCTTTTGTCCAACAAAATCTTTGCAACTGTGGAAATTTCTTATGAAAACGTGTAGTCTGAAAATAGGCATTTATGGATGGATCGTCTGAAAAAAAAAAAACCAATCTTCCCTAATTCTATAAACCAAAGCAATTTTTTTCAAACTAATTTTTTTAGTTTTCATTTTTCTTTTTATGGTTTTTAAAAACATAAGTAAAATGTAAATATTAATAATAATAAAAATAGTAACTTACAGATAAAAGGATATGTAATAATCAATAAACACGTATAACATATGATGATGAGATGTTAATCATTATAGAGTGACTACGTTATTAAAAAGACATTAAAAAATTGAGAGGTAATGAGTTCGATTCATGATGATTACATATCTAAAAATTAATTTTTTATGGATTTATTTTTATATTCAAATCTTGTATGGTTAGACAAAATATGCTTTTGACAATCAAAGTTGAAGTGCATACAAGCTATTGTGAATTTATTCTTAGCATACAAATGTTGTAGTGCACGAAAATTGTCATGTGACATTAATCGAAGTGCACGAAAGTTGGCCTGAACAATGATGGATATCAAAAAAAAAAAAAAAAAAAAAAAAAAAAACCTACCAATGCTTTGTAGATATTGTGAATTTATTCCCAATGTAATATATATGTGTGTGTTTAGTCTATGTGTTAGATACTACAAAGCGCTTCAACTCTAAGATAGTAGTTTAACTCCCCCACGTCCTTGAGCGCAAACAAAAAAAAAAGGTTGGTCGATTAAATTAGGACATTTGGAAGTAATTAAGACATCATCAACGTATATAAGAATGATCAGTAAACGCTTGAGAGTTTGAGGAAGACCCAAATAGGGAAAGTGGACTTTAAACAATCATATCAAGCTCTTGAAGTCTTTAAGCCTATATGTTATAGAGGAGAATTTGGGTGCGCACCCCACCATGATATCATTTATGTGTAGTCACACATCTTCTTTTTTCTTTTAATTTTTTTTATAATAAATTTAAAGTAAAACAAAAAAGATGAGATGTGTGGCATCAAAAATAACACATGAGTGATATTATGATGAAGATGCTGGAGTGCACCCAAATTCTTCGAGTTTGCACACAAAGTTTAACTTGTCCTTAGCAACAAAACTTTGGGATTGAGCCATGACTTCAAGTAAACATTAATGGTAAAAAAAAAAACAGTTGACATTTGATAGAAAGGTAAAAAAAACATACCAATATCTTTGGTTTAACAATTCCACTTATTTTTTGGAAGTTTAGGAATAAAAAGGTTGGCAAAAAGATATAAACTCATAATCTCTTAGTTAGAGTCGTATTAGATATCATTGAAACTCTTTCATTTTAGCATTTTAGTTTGGTTTTTAAAACACATATATAATATAGGGGTAAGAAAAATAACAAGTGGGAGTAGTTATTGTATGGTGTTGGATGGTTAAGTTTATAGGGCTTAGGTTAGTATATTGGTTTGCTATATATATGATGATAGGGTTGTCATATGGTGTGTGGCTTAAGCCTCCACTTTCATCTTTTACAATGAATTCTCTTCTATATTATTTTATAATTGATTATTTATGGCTTCTTACCTTAATTAGGTCATATGGTCTATTTTTAAAAAACAAAATAGATAAGATCTCGTTTGATAATTATTTGATTTTTTGTTTTTGGTTTTTAAAATTTAAGCATATTCTTACTCAAATTTTTTTAATGTGTTCCATCATTTCTACTATGTGTCCATCTTTCTTTAAGAAAGTAGAATAATACTAACTAACTTTTAAAAATAAAAACTAACTTTTGGAATCTACTTTTTTTATTTTTAAAAGTTGGTTAATATTCTCTTACTTTCTTAAAGAAAGATGGATATATTGGAGATAGGGTGGAGCATATTATAGAAAATTTGAATGAGAATAGGCTTAAATTTTAAAAACAAAAAACAACAAATCAAATGGTTATCAAAAGGGGTCAAGAATGAGAATTTTTTTATCATTATTTAATATATAGTCTATGGAAGGAGACTTAATTTTGAAGTATTGGAATCAAAATTGTAATAAGGAGGGGACAAAAAAGGCAAACAAATATTTAGAACAAAACTGTTGTGATTTGAATAGTACAGAGTACAGCACACAGCTCATTCTGAATTCAATGTGCTTTTCTTTGACTGGTCTTTCCTCCATCCCAATTCCGCCACGTGTCCCTACCCCATTCGTACTCCCCTATTTTCTAGCACGTGAGTGACAGCCTTCTCCACGTGTCCCTCTCATCTCTTTCTTTTCATTTCCTCTATTGATATCCAAATGCAATCAATCATATTCAAATTTTATTATAGGGAATTTGCGCTGTATGACAAATTTCCTAGTCTGCATTAGAATTATAGCAACTTTTTAAAAATATTGCAA
>JBBMEF010000003.1:804979-817829 GCA_037832685.1 Sicyos baderoa | reverse complement strand
CGGGGTTTCCTTGGATTGACGGGATATTACCGACGATTTGTTGCAAATTATGGATCTATGGCCTTACCGTTGACTCATTTGTTAAAAAAAGGAAAGTTTGAGTGGGGACCAGTTGCAGAGGATGGGTTCCAGCGTTTGAAACATGCTATGAGTAGTGTACCAGTATTACGTTTGCCGGACTTTACTATGCCCTTTGTGGTCGAGACTGACGCTTCTGGAGTCGGGGTAGGAGCCGTTTTGATGCAACATGAAGAATTACACCAAAAAGACAGACCACAACAAACACTTTTTCTTATATCCGTGACTCGACTATATTGTCACGAGACATACCATTAGCGTTTGACCCTACAACATTTGAATATCAAAAAAATCGTAGGAAACTAATTTTTAGGTAGGTGGTCTTCATAGATTGAACCCAACATCTCTTAGTTGCTTACGATCCTTCATGATCATTGAGCACAGGCCACTCCATCATGGTTACAGTGTCAATAAACAATTATACAAACATTCTGCTGTTAATGAAACAGCTTGATGCATACAGATACAGTATCTAATGTTTTAGCCACTGCCTTTGAATGTATGATTAAAAGATCTAAAATTATAACACTTGATAAGCCATATTTTCAAATATACTAATTCCCCATATCCATTTAATACTCCCAGTCCCAATATATTGTCAAAAGGAAACAATGTCTAATACGAAAGTCAATCACCGAAAATACATAGAACTGGTTTCAGATTCAGAGTAGCAACCAATCTTCTGAAGTTTGTAAACATCACGAAATTTAAAAAAATAAAAAAAGTAGCTCCCAGCATTCACGCCCAAACCAAGTTAATCAATCAACAACTATTGCATCTCGAATTAATTTCCTAGGATTTCGTTGGCATCCAAATGTTATAGGGTCCGGCGGTATATCCCGTGACACTGGTCGATGTGCGCTAAAGCTGGTCCAGACAGATATAAAAAAAATTATAAAAAAAAAAAAAGCTCTTGCATCTCGAATAAAAACCACACGAATCATCACAGAAACACGAACAGATTCTTCTAGACTGACCAAACTTTTTATCAAATAAAGAACATTGCATCCCAATCATTTCTCGTTCCAACAGCTTAAACTCAAAAGAGCCGCCGCAATCATATTCCAAAGAAAGTAAGAAAAATCGAAAAACTAAGCAAAAAAAGGTTAATAATGCTCGTAAATAAGAAATGGAGCAAAATCGACCTTGATTTGATAATGCTTGGGCGGCTGAGGACCGAGATTAAGCTCGGAATCATCGTCGGAGATCGAAGCATTGGTTGTAGAAGTAGCAGGAAGGCCGTTAGTTAGCGACGATATAAACACAGACGTGGTGGCGACGGAGTTGATGGCGGCTCTCCATTGGGCGTCGCCGTCTTCATCTCCGCTGCTGCTGTCGCCGCCATAGCCGCCGTTTCTCCGATCACCCATTCCGGTTTTCTCGAGGGTGGACAGGTAACACATATCTTGTTGCCTAATTGGAATTTATTGGGCTTTGCATTGGGAAGCCCATAAAAAGAGCCCTCAATTGTAGATTGGGCTGTATAAACCTGGATAGCCCATGAAATCTTTTGAAAATGAAAATTTAGTGATAAAATGTAGAAAAATAATATAATTTATGTTGCTACCCAAGATCGAACTGGGGACCTTTAGTGTGTAAAACTAACGTGATAACCACTACACCATAGCAACTTATTGCTAAATTTATAAGAATAAAGTTTCATTACTTTTATAATTACTAATAGAATTTGATAGATTGGTATCATTAAACTTGATCATCAACAAAAGTTGCATAGACATTGATAAATTATAATGGTTCATAGACAATGATAACAAGATATCATAAGAATGTGATAGCTAATGCTAAAAATTAATAATTGATCATTTTTATCAGTGGATAAAAGTATGGCGATAATTTAGTGTTTAAAGTGGAAAATTGAAAGCTATAATTGTATATACATAGATAGACACTAATAAATATGGGGAACAAATTTAAAAACATTTGTTATCGAACATAATCAAACTAATGACCTTTAGTGTGTTTGATTAACGGGATAATCACTACACCACAACAACTTATTTATAAAATTATATAGTAATATTTTATCACTTTTTATCATCATTAATATAATTAGTGAAATAAATATTTATATTTTTTATCGGTTGACAGACAATAATAATTTGATATAGTCAAAATGTGATAACTAATGAAACTCGTGAGTGATAAAGATCGATAACTTTTTCTTACAATTTTTTTTAATGGAAAATGTAGTATTTTAATCGAGGTTTGAATTACACTAGATGGTATGATATTTCCTTATGTTCCCTATGACCATTCTCTACATTTATTGTGATTGTATCCCATTACCTACTTATTTTGATTGTCTTGTGCATACTGCATACAATCTCCAAGAACGAACACAAATTTTAAAACATGATTTGTTTCATTTACATGCTTTTTAAAAAATATTCAATAGATCATTCAATATAAAAGTTTAAATACATTTAACCTTAATGTTTCTATAATAAAAAAGATTTAGGTGCAGTCATGATTGCATCCTTATAAATATTGTAGTGCGGCTCTTTAAGAACCACAACTTTTTTTAATCTCTTTTCATTTTGTAGAGATTCTTTTTGTGTGGCTTTAAAAGGTGAAAAAAAAAAGATTTCCCCTTCAATAGAAACAAGAAATCTAATGAATGATCAAAACAAGACAATTTCTTAATGTGTTAAATGAACTTTAAAGGAAGCAACAACTGAATTATTATAAATGATGAGTTAATATAAATTTGAGTTTTTTCTTTTTGAGAACTAATTTGAGTTATTATAACATAGGAAGTTATAATAACCTTATTTTGTGATAGAGATCATCATAATGAGTCATAACAATATTTGTTTATGGTATGTAATATTATAACACTAGAATATTATATTAAAGATATATATTATCTAAAGATATAATAAAATATTTTTTTTTAGTTTAGATTGGGGAGATGAACCACAAACTTCATATAAATAATAGTATTGATTTTAAATAAGATAAGAGTCAAATATCAATTTATCAAACTTGCGAAATTAAATTGATTTCAACCAATCAACTAAATTAATACAAGATTTTAAATTAATCTATCAATCTATCAACTAATATAAGTGATGACCCAAACATAAACTGAAATATTATAACTCAACTTAATTTTTTTACTGATTTCTCTGACATCCAAATATTGTAGAGTTAGACGGTATGTCCAATAACATTAGTTAATCGAGCTCGCTAGATAGTGATGAATATTTAAAATAATAATAATAATAATTTCATTAAATATTTTTTAAAACCTAAAATAGTTTTTTTTCTTCGAAGAAATAAAACCAAAAATAGTTGAGAAAAGAAAATGGTGGAAATACGAGAGGTATTTTGGTAATTACAGCTTCAATTTTGTCATTTCCTCCAAATAAAAAGAACTCCAGAATTAGGGTTTCATCCTCTCCCTCAGATTTGCAGAGACCAAAACCCTAACACGATGAAGTACAATCCCAGAGTCTCAAGCTCGCGCCGCAAGAATCGCAAGGCTCACTTCACAGCGCCGTCGAGCGTACGACGGGTTCTGATGAGCGCGCCACTCTCCGGCGACCTTCGCTCCAAGTACAATGTCCGATCGATGCCGATTCGCAAGGACGACGAGGTTCAGATCCTGAGAGGAACCTTCAAAGGCCGCGAAGGAAAGGTCGTTCAGGTCTACCGTCGGAAGTGGGTGATTCACATCGAGCGGATCACCAGGGAGAAGGTGAACGGCTCCACCGTCAACGTCGGAATCAATCCGTCGAAGGTTATGATCACGAAGATCAAGTTGGACAAGGACAGGAAGTCGCTGCTTGATCGTAAGGCGAAGGGCCGTGCTTCTGCGGATAAGGAAAAGGGCACTAAATTCACTGCTGAGGATATTATGCAAAGCGTCGACTAATTTTGATCTGGTGATTTTTGCTTTTTTTGGAAGTTTTGTTAGTTCTATCTCGTTCTCTGTTTTTTTTTTTTTTTTTGAACATATGATTCTGCTTATTTGGATCCTGAAACGTGAACGAAAATGTTTTTAGTTCTGCTGTATTGCTCTCGATACCTGGATTTTCGGCTATTTATCAATGCAATATCATAATATTTCTTCCGTTAATATCTCTGTTCTTATCCTTCTCTTGTTTAGATTTCTTTTCAACATATGATTCTTCTTATTTGGATCCTGAACCATGAAAGACAATGTTTTTTTATTGTTTTGATGATTTAAGTTCTATTGTGTTGCTCTGGATACTCTGACTCTTTTTTTTTTATATCAATGACCGTCCCGGCCAGCTTTTGCGGACCTTGGCTAATATCACGGGACATTTGGATGCCAAGAAACTGTAGGAAATTAATTCCTAGGTAGATGACCACCATGAATTGAATCCATCACCTTATGCACCCAAGACCTTCTTTGTCCAATTGAGCCACTCCATGATGGTTTGGATACCCGGACTTCTGGTTTTTATCAGTGCAGTATCATATTGTTTCTTTTGATAATTTCTCTGTTTTTATTGTTTGGATTCTGAACCATGAAATACAATGTTTTTATTGTTTTGATGATTTAAGTTCTGTTTTGTTGCTCAAGATACCTGAATTTTTGGTTATTTATCAATGCAATATCATAATATTTCTTTTAGTTAATATCTCTGTTATTATCCCATCGATGTAGACTTGGTATTTGCTATTCTGGTGATTTAATTTCTGAGCTATGGTATTTAAGTGTTGAAGGACATGAAGTAATTGCGACTTTAATTTAAACCTTAGCCTTTTGGATTTCTAATTTCAAGAACTTTGTTTGTTGTTTTTATCAAGATTTAATCTCATATAGCATATTAGGCTGGATTTGTTTTCAAAATGATATGAAGTTCCTCTACAAAGGATTTGGCTATTAGATTGAATCTCGAATAGAAGATGGTATGAAATGAGATAGTTCTAGTAGGCTTAGTGGGTTGGCTTAGTAGTCAAAGAGGTCTTGGAAATCTGAAAGAGGTCATGAGAATTCATGGTAGTCATCTACCTAATAATTAATTTCATATGAGTTCACCCAATGTTTTAGGGTCATGTTCTATCTTGTTAGAATAATTGGTACACGTAAGCTATCGGGACCGTCACAAATATAAAAATATCTAACAAAATATATCATTCGCTCATCAAGGAAATTTTACTGAGGAGGTCATTAGAGCTAATCTATGGTGGTTACGTACTTAGAAATTGATTCAGTACAATTTTTCTTGACATTCAATTGTTATAGACAGTACGTCTTGTCAGTAACAATAGTGTAGGTGCGTGCAGCCTGGCCTCAACCGTCATGGATATTAATAATAAAACTCGGAAGGTCACTAGAGCCTAGGAGGGTACATACTTTGAATTCATATTGATATTTTGTTTTGGAAGTTGGAACTTAGAAGGATTTTTTCTTTTTTAGGTAGTTGGTGTTGCTCCTTTTTTGTGCGTTTTTTTTTTGTGTCTTTGAATTCTGATTGATATTTTCAAATGAAAATTGGAAGAAATTTTGTATATCTTTTTGCAATCCTATTAAGCTTAATTGTTTCAATAATCTAGCCATTTGTTTTCGAATAGTAGTTTTAACTATTTTCGATTAGCCTTTTTTGTGTTTTTGCAATCCTATTAAGAAAAGTTTTTGTGGCTGAGTGAGATGTGTGCTAGGTTGGGGGACTTTGAGAGAGTAACAATAGAAATCTTTTGAAGGGTTTAAGAGGTCTCCATTGATATTTTGGTCTCTTTTTTGTAATTATTTTTTAGGTTTGATTTTGCTTGATTGTAGATCATTCTTGTTGGTTGTCTTTCTTTTGTGGATTATTGTATGTCTTAGTATTCTTTCATTTTTATCTTTTGATTTGTTATTATTATTATATAAAAAATAGGGTTTTTACATGATGGATTCTAAACATTGCATTCACATATTTTTCTCCCCCTTCCTCTTGTATTACAGTTCAATAAGTGATACAGATACAACAGAATTCTATCATACAATTGGAAGCCCCAAGTGGCACTATTTGAAACTATACAATTGTTTTTTTTTTTTTTTTTGTTAATAGTTTTTTTTATGAAATAAAATTTTGCATATGGCTCCTCTCCTACTCAGAGGGTTTTTTCTCTTCTAAAAATTGAGTAGGAATTCAAAAAAATATAAAATAATATATATATAATATATATATGGAGGATTTGCAAGTTTTATATAAGAATGACTTGGGATAATTTATAGCATATATATCAAACAAGTGTATCTTTCTTTTTTGCATAATTAATTATTTGATTTAGAGCAATTATATGTTGGATAATCTCTTAATCTCTTAATTCTTCAGGGAGATTGTCTTCACCCTTAAAAATAGCTCAGAAAAGTTGGTAATTATTGGTATTGCATGGTCGTGGGTATTGTGTCAAACCCAAAATTCCAAACCTTTATTAAAATTCTCTGTGCCATTTTTTTTAAAATGATGATTAAAGTTATTAATCTCAAACAGCTTCGAGCTAGCATTAGTTATCACCTTCTATTGATATTGAACTGTGTCTATCAACATTATTAATGCCTATTTCATTGAAAAGTATTGGAAATTTTAGACTCGTTTGACAATCATTTTATTTTTTATTTTTGAAATTTAAATTTATTATTACTCAAATTTTTTACCATGTGTTTCATATTTTCTATAGTATATCCATCTTTTTTTTAATAAAGTATGTGGATGCTAATCAAACTTCAAAAACAAAAATAAGTTTTGGAAGCTATTTTTTTTTTTTTTTTTTTGATTTTGGATTGGTTTCTAAAAATAAAGGTAAGATGTAGATATCAAAGTAAGAAAAAATATATGGTAAAATAACTGTTGTAGGTTTGAATTTCAAAAATCGAAAATTAAAAATAAAATGGTTATAAAATGGGATGTTAGTTATTAGGTTTCATTAGTGATAATAAATGGTGTACAACATTACTAAAATAAATTACCAATAAATTGCTACCAATAAGTTGCTATGGTGTAGTGGTTATCACGTTAGTCTTACACACTAAAGGTCTCCAGTTCGATCCTGGGTAGCAACATATGTTTATTATTTTTTCCAACGACCAACTTTAGTAGTATTATTCAAGCATTCCTATTTTCCTACTCTCTATCTCATTACAACAAAATTATTGTTATCACTTTCTAACACCATCAAGTAAGCTTTTAACATTAGCTAACCCCTTCTATTGATATCAAGTTATCATTGTCTATCGACCGATGAAAATTATTAATGTCATTTCACTTTTAGCCGTGATAGAAAGCTTAATGATAGAAAAGCAATAGAAAACTTAATTATCGGGTTCTATTAGTGATATTAAAAGATAATCAAAAGTTATTAACTTATGTTTTCTAATAAGTTGTTATGGTGTAGTCAATGTAGTGGTTATCACGTGACATTTACACACTAAAGGTTTCCAGTTCGATCCTAGGTAACAACAAATATTTTTGGGAGCATGATATTTTAGCTATCAACTCCAATCTATACACTTCTATTAGTGATAATAAAAGGTGATAAAAAATTACGGATATTGTGGTGTAGTGGTTATCACGTTAGTCTTACACAGTAACGTGAGTCGAGGTCCACTATATATATTATAGAAATGTCAGTAAGGCAAGTTCCCTTGATGCAATGAGCTCATAAGAAAATATAGCATAAAAGAAGAGATTAAAGCACTTTAACATCTCAGTACAAAATTTTAGCCAACACAAAAATGGGTGATTTTATGACCACTCATTTCATTGAAAACTAAGGATAAATATGCAGTGAACCACAATGTTTTTGCCACAAGCTGGGAAGTGGAGAGCTTATCAATGATGCGTAGCAATCACAGCTTTTTGACATTGACGGACTTGAATGCAAACATTTTTTATTCATTCCTACAGAATCATAAATAATTAAAAAGAAAAAGAATCTTTGTTAGTTGTTTAATAATAAAAATAAATAAATGACTAATTATTACCTGGTTGATTTTTTTTTAATTCTTTTTTATAGAAGATAAAATGGAAACTTGTGTGAAAACAAGATTGAAAAAAATAAATTAAGAAAGAAAGAAAAAAGTTGTACACAAAGAATAAAAATATTATTGAATAAAGACTACGTTAAGATGTATATATACATATATCATACATAATTTAACCTAGAAATTTCAGCTACATAGGTATCTTCTTAGTTTACAGGTTCCAACAGGACTACATGTCAATTTCAACTAGGTTCATTAATATCAAGGGAAGCTTAAGTCTAGAAAATAATCATTAATATGGTCATGTTTTTATAAAAAAAATATATAATTAAGGAATGATATTGTATTAAAGAGTTTATAATATATATATATATATTTTGATATATAATATAGTATTAATAAATATTTAAAATACAATATTAAGATATATTAATGACTATAAGTATAAATTTTTTAAAATTTATCTACTTTTGCAATTATTTTGAAGAGTATATCTAGTACAATTTTATATTTGAAATGAAAATTAACAAGGTTACAAAACTTTTTTAAGAACAAAAGACTAAATATTTCTAACATTCAACTCTTCGATAACGTTGATTCATATGTATTTTATTTTTTTTCAATTTTTTCACAAAATACTAAATACATTAGCCAGAATAAACTAAAACGAAAGAAGAAGAAATAATGAAAAGAGAATGTAGAAAAATAATCATCAACTCTCTTCAATGTACGAAGATATAACACTGTCAAAATAGCCTCCAAAGCCTAAAAGTGAAAAACCAACAAAATAAAGGGTGAGAAAATGCAAATACATCATCAATCCACAGTATTACAAAAAGCCTAAATGAATCTGTGGAACTATTTATTGAGTGCTCGTTTTTTTTTATCACGAGCAACGCAAGAATTTGAGTCCTCTTCACAAAAAAAAAAAAGCTTTGCAACAATCATGGCTTCAGGGCAACAGCCAAACCAAATTTGGGAATTCTGTCCAATGCCTTGGTATCAATCTCACCCGAGATGGTCAACAAAGATTTTGGAATGATTTCGTGTTGGATGAGTGCGCCTAGCTTCCCATTGTTGTTCATCTTTGCCTTCACCACTGTCAGATGATCGACAGCAACCGATCCTCCTACAGTGAAAGTGTTCTGGTTCGTGGAGAATCTTCGAGTGATCTCTCCCACTGCGGCGCTCCTCTTGAGCTTATCCAAATGGTGCACATAGGATGCTCTTATCGAATCTCCCTTGTCGCCTCTGTGATTAGAGAGAAGCTATGAATTAGAATGTGCCACAGATATTTTATTTCACAATGGTGATTTTCATCCTATGGGAATGATATCTTACAATATTATCGATGCGAATGAATCGGGCTTTGTCATACTAATTCCAGCAGTGTATTTTGTGAAGTTACCAGAGGTGGTGTCATAACCTGCTTCTGCACCAAAGGCAAAGCTTGGAGTACCAATAGTGGTAGAAACATCGACAAAGGGGTTTTGACTCAAGGCAAATGCGCTCGTGAGGGTTGCGTGATCGTGGAAATATTGGACCTCCAGCTGCAGCAAAAAAGAGATAATGAGATACATGTGCATATAAAAGATCCTATACTAGTATGAAAAAAATTATTCTGCACTTTACCTTGCCAGAGTTATGATCGGGGAACTTGACAGAAGCAATAGTCTTTGTTGATGGGACAATATCATTTAATGTGATGATAGTAGAAATCTGAGAAAAACAAAAAAAAATGGGTGAGATAAAAACACAATGTTGTGTAACATGAACCAAAATCTAGAAAGAAAAAAAAAACTCACATTTGATTCTGTATCAACTTTAACATCAAATGTAACATTCTTGTACTTGTACAATGCTGCAATATCCCCAGATGAAAGCCCCCCTTTCTTCACTGCGGATGAGGTGAGAACCTAGAAGAGGAAGAATCACAATAACTGAATACAATTTCACACGTAATTTAACAACGTAACATGCCCTAGAAATTGGATAATGAATCTAGAAGCGTAAATGCTGAAATGAACTCATGGCAAACATACATCAAACGATTCAAAAACAATTATTCAGCTTAGAAGACATTAACATATAATTCAAGGTAGTAAGGATTCACAGAACACTTGAAGCTTGGATAAAGACTAAATCCATAAGCAACGACAATATATAACAGCTGAAAGCCTGAAAAGGCAGCAAGAGAGAAGGAAAATGGAAAATCTAGCAACATTTCAGATAGCCATTGCTCGTAGATCCCAACAGACATCAGCGGGGAGATCCGAAAAAATCAACTCGGAGAAAGATCATCGGCCTAAAATTGATCATATTCAAGAGGAACGGAGTGAAATAATCCCAACCATTCGGTGCAGAACCACTTCAAAATCACAACATCATTACAGAACAGAATGGGATTGCAAAAAAAGCAAATCCAATATTGTAAGGGAACGAAATAACATTCAGAAGGTCAATTAACGACCTAGAGCTTTCACATCAACTTTTCAGATAGCCATGGCTAGTAGATCTCAACGAACATATCAGCCGCGAAGATCCAAAAACATTCGTCGGAGAAAAATCAACCAATCAACAGCCGAAAAATTGATCCAATTCAAACGAAAAGAAGTCAAACAATATAAACACACAACTCTCCAATCAAACGATACAGAACCACTTCAAAACCACCACATCATTAAAGAACAGAATAATACTGCACAAAAATCCAGCAACATTTCAGAAAGTCATCGCTCGTATATCCTAACATACATATGAGATCCGAAAACGTTTTGCATAGAAAAATCTACAAATCAATAACCGAATATCTATCCACCACCAGGCGCAGAATCACTTCAAACACCATTCAAAACCACAAAATAATCACATAACAGAACACAATCACACGAAAAGCGAATCCTATACCGTAAACAAACAAAATAACATCCGGAAGGTCAATTAACGACCTAGAGCTTCCGCATCGAAATGGAAAATCAATAAGCTAAGATGGACATTCTTACCACTCCGGCATCGCTGTAGGTAGAAACAGAGAATTTCTGATCGGAGATGTAGTCTCTGGTCAGAAGATCTGGAAAAAAAAAAAGAAAAGAAGAAAAAGAAAAAGAAAAAGAAAAAAAAGTAAGAATGAACGTCGATTCCGGCGGCGGAGATTCGAAATCGGGAGAGATTGAAGCCGTACCTTTGGCCTTCTTGCCGATATCGGAGAAAAGGCCAGGTCCTTTACTCATCTTGGAGATCGGAATTGCAGAGAGAAACGAGAGAGAAAGATGAGGAAATGGAGAAATGAAACACTGAAAATTTCGAGTGAGGAAGATTTCAACTTAACCACGAGTGACGCGATTTTGTTGGCGCTGTGATGGTAATAATAATAATTGAAAATCCAAACTTATTGGGCTTTTGGGCTTTTTCAATTTTTAACTGGGCCCATTTTTTGAGCCCAATTGGGTAAGGAAAGAAAATGGAAGGTGTTCCTTCTAACCATTTGGGCCGTCGGCCCAAAGGTGAAAACCAGTACGTGGCATTTTCTTCTTATTTTCAATAATTATAAACTGATTTGATGATTGTCAGGTGTTTCAAAGATAAAGTTATTTTTAGTAGTTAGATTTGAAATAAGAAGTCATTTTAAGTAGCAAAATATGAATGGTTTTTTTTTTAAAATTGAATTTAATAGTTAATTAGATTATCATCAAATAATAAAATGATGGTAAAAAATCTTTTTAAATTTTTAAATTTATTCTTGTGGCGGTCTTTTTCTTTTAATTTTTTATTATATATATGGGTTTGTTTAAAGTGGATTTTAACCCAATTATATGGCCCAAAAAAATCAACTCCAATTCAAAATGGAGGATTGTTGTTTTATACAATTTTGGTTGAATTACAAGATTCATATTTTATGTATCACTAAATTTTAAAAATGAAGTTTTAATTTATAAATTCTTGTTATATTATAAATATAAAATCTAAATTTGTTTATATTGGAGACTACAAATTTTAATTTATTAAATTCGTGGATTTTAAAAAATGTTGAAGATATCAATGGTTTATTCCACGCATAATTGAAAATTTAAAGATTTCTTGTATACAAAAATGAAAAGAATTTATTAAAAACTTTTTAAAGTTAAACAAAAACAAACAGGTTCAGTCTTTAAAGTTTATAATGGAAAATTGCAATTTAACCTTTAATTTAAAATTAAATACATCTAATTTTTATTTTTAAATTCTAAACATGTTTTTGATTTGAATGGAATCTCCCGTATTACTCTTCATTTTATAAGCCTATATCAATCAATCAAATATTTTTCAAGAAATATAACATTTCCCCGAATGTAAAAAATAAAATAAAATCAGCCGAAAAACTCATTAAAAAAAACAAACAAAAGGAAAAAGGTCATAAAATCAATTATTCCATAAAGGAAATAAAATAAAATAAAGATTCTGGAGGCTGTGATTGGTTGAAAAAAAGTAATGTGCACGCTACGTTTAGATACTTTGATTTTCATTTTTAAAAAATTAAATAATAAAAAAGATTTCTCATCTTTTAATGAAACAAATTTCCATTGCTAGCTGTCCTTATTTTTAGAGACAAACAATCAAATAAACATTTTTCATTACCGACTTTTATATATGATTATACTTACGTCGGTAAACATATCTAGACTACTTTTTAAAGATTAAATCTTATAATTTCTTAAAATATTAAATCAATTTTAATCGTAAAGTCCGTTTAAAAATAGGGAAAACTTGGAGAATGTCTTAATTTAGAAACTATCTCTAGGTTATGTCTTCACTTTTTTGGCATTTAAATTT
>JBBMEF010000003.1:760350-794848 GCA_037832685.1 Sicyos baderoa | reverse complement strand
TGGAAGGTTATTAGAAGACAAATGTATAATATTATGATGGTAGGGTTGAATAATTTATGGTTGAATAAAGTGAAGAGAGAGAGAGAGAGTTGAAAGGTAAACAAAAGCCCAGTAACTTATGAATTGTTAACCTTTTTATTCTACAATTTCATCATCTTTTGTCAGACCCACCAATTCCTCCACTTCCAAATGGTTTTTCAAACCAAACCCACATTTTCTTTTTTTTGGTCATAATTTTAGTGAATTTGGTGTGAAATTTTGATGATTTAGTAATAATGGATACCTTGTTCAAGCTTGTCTCTAATTCTGATCAATCTTACAACTCTAGCAGCTGCTCAAGGAATTCTGGTGATCTAAATCAATATTACTATCTTGATAAGCCACAACCTGAAGAATGCTTCAACAACTTCTTCATGGAGGATGAAGATCATTTCTCTGCCTCCTCTTCTTCGAATCATCGTCATCGTCATCGTCATCGCCATAGCCGTCCCGATCAACTCCAACAGTTTCATTGTTCCGCCACCACAGATAGTACTACTACTACTACTGGTATGGTCAAATGATAAGTATAAGTTGATGAGTTATGGTAGCATAGTTTTTTTTAGAAACTAAGATTAAAATGAATTTACTTTTAGTTTTCTAATTTGGATTTTTTTTTTTTTTTAGGCAACAATATTTGAAAGAAGGAGATTCGAATATGTAATCGGGTGGTTATTAGATCATACAAGATTGCACTAAAACTATATGCTTCTATTTGACAAATTATAAATGTTTTCTTATAATCTCATTTAAACTTTCATCAATTAAGTTTATTTGAAAACTTTTTTTTTTTTTTTTCAAAATATGATAACTAGATTATGAAATCATTTTATAATGTTGATAAGAAAAGAATGTTAAAGAAATAATTCAAAAAGATGGTTCATAAGTTAAATTTTTAAGAACACTCAATTGCTATTAAATATTGAAGTCTAAATTGATAGAGTTTTAGTGTAATTCAGTAAAAATACTTATTTTCCTCAATGAGCATTTCTCATAGTTGAATTATACTACTTTTACTTGAAATCTATTTTATTATTAACTATTAAGTTTGTATGTTTCTTTATCCACTTGACTTTGTTGTTAAATTTCAAGCATATTCACATTTCTTCAATTAAGTTCGTGATGAAAATTTTCTCAAAATTTTCTCCTTCCTACTTTTGGGTTACAATGGCATTTTTTTTTTTTTTTTAATGGGTTAAAATAGCATAACAATTACCGATTAACCTAGATGTAAGGGGAATGACATTGTAGGCTTAGGCCTCTATGGTCGAGCTTCTTCATTTCTCTCCAATCCTTGTCGATGTTTTAGATTAATTCATGCAAAATCAAAAGAAATAGAACTCTAAAGACATCTTGAACGACCCTAGCAACCAAGAAGTTATAGAATACAAAACTTCTCATTCCAAAAGTTTTTTTTTTGCACAATGTCGAGTTCTTTCTACACCTCGTAAATAAAGTAGTTTAAGTCTTTAAGAGTGGCTTTGGTCTAAACCTTATTACTTAAAAGGTACTTAGCAAGATCTCTAGCTATGCTTTTTTTCCTTCTTGAAATCATTAATCTATATAAAGCCAATTAGAGATTTGGGTTTGCTATGCCTTCTTACTAAGCTACTTTCCAAGTAATTTATTTATTCATTCTATTCTAGTAGCATAATTTTTAGATTACACATTGAACTCTATCACTAAATCTAAAACCTTATGCAAACGAGCCATTACACATTTAATTTTCTTTAATTCATATTCTTCATATATAGGTACTACTACTCGGGCGGATCAAAGGCTCTCCCCCTTCATCGAAGACTCAAACTTCGAATTCTCCGACGAATGGGCCTCCACATTACTCCTCAAAACAGCCATCGCCATCATCGAAAACAACTCCTCTCAAATCCAACAACTAATGTGGATACTCAACGAGCTCAGCTCACCCTACGGCGACACTGATCAAAAGCTAGCTTTCTACTTTCTCCAAGCCATGTTTAGCCGCGTCACCGACTCCGGTGACAGGTGCTACCAAACCCTAGCAGCGGTATCGGAGAAACGGGCGTGTTTCAAGTCGATGAAAAGAATGGTGCTGAAGTTTCAGGAGGTGAGTCCATGGATGACATTTGGTCATGTGGCTTCAAATGGTGCAATTTTGGAGGCTTTGGAAGGGGAAAAGAAGTTGCATATAATTGATATTAGCAACTCTTTTTGCACCCAATGGCCAACTTTTTTGGAAGCTCTTGCAACAAGGTCAGGTGAAACCCCCCACCTCAGCCTAACCACTCTAATCGCTGCCAAATCAGATGGCACCTTACGAGCTCATAAGGTTTCGAAATTTTACTCCATACCATACACATTTTATTCATATTTTTTAACACATTATTTCTTTTTGCATGTTGTTAACCAATTTATGTTACATTTGAAATGCATAATTTTGTTAACTATATATATATATATATCCTGAAATGATTTAATAGTCAAGAGAATTTTATCTAAAAAGTGAAGTGAGTGTATTTATGGTAGCTATTTTCATAGGATCAAGTAGTATGTCTTATGAAAATAATTAAAGTGCGTATAAACTGGTCCAAATACTCTAAAAAAGGTCACCTTTGAAAAGATTAGAAAATTTTTTAATTTTTTTTAACCAATTGGAGGTTGGAATTCAAATGAATTGAACTTTTAATTATAAACCCACATTTTATACATAGACTAAAAAGATAAAGACTTCTAGTCCACTAATTTTCGTAGTAAACATACTTTAACCATATTTAACCCATTAAACTATAACCATGTGTCAAAACATTAGGATTAGTTTGAATCTTCTCTTAATTGTTGTATTTGTTGAGTTAATTATTAATATCCTAAACATTCTTAGGATTATCCTAAACCCTTGGGCACAAAAACATACTTTGGACCTAAAATTAATACTTATTTTTCAACATTTCATAACTCATTTCATAATTATCTTTTTTTTAATATAGAATCAATTTGAGATAGGTTATACGATTGAACCTCGTTTAGTAAACTTTTTTTTTTAGAGGAAAAAAAAAATTCTTACCCAATTAATTCAATTTGGGGAAAGAACTTTTTTTTTTTTTTTTTTTTTTTTTTTTTTTTTCCAGAATGTGATGAAAGAAATTAGCACAAGAATGGAGAAATTCGCCAGACTTATGGGTGTTCCCTTCAAATTCAAATCAATATTTCACTCCGGCGACATTTCCGACATCAATTTCACGGAATTAGCCGTCAACGCCGACGAAGCCGTCGCCGTCAACTGCATCGGCTCGTTACGCGCCGTCGCGCCGGTCGGAAACCGCCGCGATTTTCTGATATCGCAGTTCGGAGCTCTGCGGCCGAGGATAATCACGGTGGTGGAGGAGGAGGCGGATCTCGACGGCGACGGAACAGGCGGCGTTGACTTGGTCAAAGACGTTCAAGAGTGTTTGCGGTGGTTTAGGGTTTACTTCGATTCGTTGGACGGGAGTTTCTCAGCGGCCTGCGACGAGAAACTGATGCTCGAACGCGCCGCTGGACGCGCCGTCGTGGACTTGCTGGCGCGTGTGCCGTCCGAGTCTGTTGAGAGGCGGGAGACGGCGGCGCGTTGGGCGCGTCGTCTTGATGTCGGTGGTTTTAGTCCGGTGTCGTTTAGCGAGGATGTAATTGATGATGTGCGAGCGCTTTTGAGGAGGTATAAGGACGGGTGGTCGGTGACGGAGGACGGCGACGGCGCCGGAATATTGTTAGCTTGGAAAGGGCAACCGATGGTTTGGGCCGCCGCGTGGGCGCCTGAACTACAGGACGAAGAGAAGGGACACGTGTGAGACTTTGCCTACACACGTGTTTAGGGTAAGTGTATAATTTATTCCAAATTATAAATTTGTTTTCCTTTCGAAACAAATTGAAGAAAGTTCGGGAAGATTTAAGAAACTAGAATGGAATCTTTATAGTTTAATAAAATTTAAAAATAATCAATGATACTTTAATAATAACGCATTGTTAATGAATTAATAATTATAATTTGAATTTCTAAGGGCTCGTTTGATAACTATTTTGTTTTTTGTTTTTTGTTTCTAATTTTTTATTTTTTGATTTTGGTTTTTTTTGATAACTCATTTCAGTTTTCTGTTTTTAAAAACTAAAAACCAAAAAATATGTTTAATAATTGTTTTTTGTTTTCATATTTTACATTTCATTTGACTTTTTTTAGTTCTTTACTATTTATTCTTGATTCTTTGATATTTTTTTAAAAACAAAAACAAAACTTTATTTTTAAAATCTACTCTTTTTTTTTTTTTTTTAGATTTTATAATTCTTTTAATATTTTGAAAATGTTTTTAGAATTTTAAAAACAAAATCTAAAATTAGTTATTAAACGAATCTGTTTTTAAAATATTAAAAACAAAAACAGAAAACCAAAAACGAAATAGTTATCAAACGGGGCCTAAATATATGGAAGTTTGTTACTTATTTGTCAATTCTCACACTATAAATTAAGTAATTAATTGGACAAAATCACCACATGAGTAGCATACTTAATTCGTTAGTGCAAACAACATTAACAATTTTCTTAGGTTAATTAATTTTGGAGAAAATTTTAGTTAAAATTTTCCTACAGATTTGATTAACGTTCTCGTATAAAAAAAATCATAATGAAATAGTTAAAACTTAAAGTCCATGCTAATGATTCTAAAAAAAAAAAATCATGCTTAAATGTCCGTGTGAACTTTATAAATATTGAAAATTAGAGAATTTAGAAAATAGAAGATGTTTACTTTTGAGGAAAAAAACATTTCTTAAAATTCAAAAGTAATTCAATAAATCAAGTAACTCCATGACCAAGAATTAATTCTAATACATGCACTACTTTCCTCAAGAAAAAAACATGCATTAATGTGGAAATCTAATTTAACATCATGGTCATGATCACGGTTTGATTTTTGGAATCAATATTTGTAATCTTCTTTTTCCCAACTTATACTAAAAAAAGAAACATGCATGAGATAAATGAAAATATAACAAACTTTTATACAATTACAAGAAAAATTACAAAATTCACTCAAGAATCTTCTAAAAATAAGTTTGTTCCATTATTTAACAAGGTCACTATTGCATTAGATAATTGAATGATACATCAAATTTTAATGTGATTGTTCGTAACAGTTTAGGGAGTTAAAAAAAAGAAATCTAGAATTTTTTATTTATTTATTGTTTTTTTCTTTTTGAGCCAGGAATTTGGAATTTTGTTCTTGTCAAAATACATTGTAGTACCAAAAGCAAAATTAAAAATCGTCTGTAAAATTAATCTCTACAAACGTCTCAAATCTAAAATTTCAACAAGTACATTCTCAAACCTCACAAGTAAGGGGGAGTTAGAGATTATCATGAAAAACAAAGTCGAACACTCTCAAGTATGAGCCGAGATTATCCTATAAATAAAAAAGGAAGCGAGAAGGATTAAAATTCAAACCCTAATACCATCATCATCATTATTATTATTAATTAAAAGGTATAAAAAAGTTTACTCAAGGTTTAAAATATTGTGTACCTATAATATAAACTAGTTAACATTATTGAATTGGTAAGGAAAACTATGGGGGCACTGAAAGAATCAAACAATGACCTTTCTTCTTGTATGGTACATTGAGTTGGAGATTTAAACAACAATTTGTGTCATTTCAACATATTCCAGCCCTTGGGAAGCTTCCACTTTCTATGCCAATATATGGACACTCTTGACCACAAAGGGAACCCAAAATTGTAGTCCAGTGGTTCATCGACAAGTCCTCCGACCATCAATGGCAACCAAATGTACCTCGAGTCTCTAAGGTCAGCTGGATTCCATCGGTCCGCCATGAAAATAAACAAGCTGGGATTTGAAGGTAGGGGAAGAACAAATGTGCTCTGAGCAAAGAATGTAGCTAGTCGAAACATCTTGTTTCCTCCTATACATGGGTTTCCCAGTAGCTCCCATTGACCCATTATCGATTCTGCTGCGTGTGCCAGTGCCTCGTTCGGTGCCCACCCCGAGCATCCTGATGTAATCATATAATAAGTCCCCTGGTGTTTGAACAAGGCTGGTGCTTCCCGGTGCTGCCCGATGAGGATCCTTCTCGCGACATTGGTCACGTCGAGATAATCTTCTCTGAGAGGTCCTATATGAAGTTCACTATTGTCTTCAGATGAGTAAATGAGATAGGCACTACCATCATCATCTTTGAAGATTGTCATATCTCTACTGTCAAACCCATGAGGTCTTTTGCTGTAAAGATAATTGAATGGGCCGGTCGGGTAGTCACTGATTGCGACACCCACAGAAGCTTTCGTATAGTTCACATCGTCGATATGCATCCACATTACATATTTTCCAGTCTTGGAATTATAGATTACTTTCGGCCTCTCGAGCACATTGGATTTGTGAAGATCATGGGTCTCATTCGTTTCTTCTGCTGTCAAAACAATGCCTTCATTTTTCCAGGTCCACAAGTCTTTGGAAGAGTAGCAACCAACTCCTATGATGTCGACCTAATCATACGAATGCGAAAATGTTTTAGTCGAGTCTCAAAGGATAAATTATTCTAGTGAAAAAGAAGAGAAGATAGCAGGAAATAATAGTGAATTATTAAACCAGTGAACCTGAATCAAACGATGAACAAAAGAAGTGGAAAATGTGATCAAATTAAAGCTAAAATAGCACAGAACAAAAGCATATCCGATCATATTGCAATGGATGTCTTTAAGATCATTTCATGAATATTATTGTGGCCACCTACCTAGAAATTAATTTCCTACGAATTTTCTTGGCATCCAAATGTTGTAGGGTAGGCGGTATGTCCCGTGAAAATAATCGAGGTGTGCGAAAGCTGATCCGGACAGTCACGAATAGCAAAAAAAAATAATTATATTCTAAATTATATTTTTATAAGAAACAAAAAACTTTGTAGTGGATAAAAGGAAAATTATACAGCAAGAAGGGGAGATGAGATATCCTCAACTAGACCAAGAGATTACATAATAATCCCAATCAGACAAAATATGTGAAAGATAGTAATTACAATGAGTTTTAGAAAGAGAACCCCAGATGAATTTAAAGAGTTCAAAAGAGTCCCATAGTTCATCAGAATTAGTTCATGAAGACTTTGGATAGTAATTACAAATGGATGTAAAGAGTTCAATAGAATCCCATCCCATAGTTCATTCAATTAGCCGATGACCCGACCTGGCACCATCAACAATCTAGTTCTATTTGCCCTCACTGGCCACCCTTTTCAGGAAGAAAAGAGAGTAGTATGGCAGATCATCCTTACCGCATTTTGGTTGACACTTTGGAAAGATAGAAATGACAATATTTTCTCGGACAAAGCTCTTCGGGAGGGCACTCTCATTGACTCGATTATCTACATGAGCTCATACTATTTCTCCA
This sequence comes from Sicyos baderoa, assembly GCA_037832685.1. Lineage (NCBI taxonomy): Eukaryota > Viridiplantae > Streptophyta > Magnoliopsida > Cucurbitales > Cucurbitaceae > Sicyos > Sicyos baderoa. The sequence goes on along the minus strand of JBBMEF010000003.1, from coordinate 787,407 downwards.
TTTAAAGACTATTGCTTTGTTAATCTCATTAATCACTGGAGAAGCTTTTTGTAACTCAATAGTATCTCTTTGATAGGCTTATTGTACGTATTTCATTCATCAATGAAAGTATCTCTGTTCCCTACAAAAATGAAGAATTAGTTGAATTCTCTAAAAGGACTCTCTAGTTTCTCTCAAGTTACAGTTTCCACAACACCACCCTTATGGCATTAATCCATAGATACGAGCTTTCTCCTTCAAGGGGGTTCCAAAAAAAGGTTGGAAGATAGCTTCACGTTCATCCACTTTTTTTGCGAAGCACCAACTCAGCCTAATTCTAGTCCATAGAGACCGAGTTGTTGAGGCATGATTGTGCTTGTTTTCATTATCCGATCTACACATCACATACATGTTTGGAGACTTGGCGCAAATCGGCCATCTTCATTGCATAAGGTCCCGTGTAATTAACTTCCCATGACCACAGATCCATAGGAAAACTCTCATTTTCTTGAGCACTCTAGGCCCCCCCTAGTAGCTTTTATCGGAGAATCGATAGGACGACGATCACAAAGTTCAGAAGTTAAAAGAGTTAACTAAAAATTGATCATTTCTATTAAGAGTCCAAGATTCGTACGATTCCATGTTAGAAGGGCTTTTTATCTCAAGGACGCTATGCAGCTCAATTCATTCTAATGCTTCCTGAACAGTCAAATTTCTTCTTAAATGGAGCAACCCATTCATTAAAAGGGACTAGCCAGCAATGATTAATCAGATTATCTTTTGACAATCGACAATAAAGAATAGAGGAAAAGATGATTTAAGGACTTGATCATTCATCCACTTACCCAGACACCAATTCAAACAGAGCAATACAACAATGAACAATGGTAGTTTTCAGTCGATTGATATTTAGCCCAAACACCACTCCAAAGATATCAACAATCTCTTACAACTTATTAGGTTTCTCCTACTACTCAGAGAAAAATAAGGGTGTCCTAAGCAAATTGAATATACTTTTTTATATCCATGGATGTCTGGCCAACTTACACGCACTTCGACTATTCTCCCGAAGCAATCCATCTGACTTTACAAACATTTGGCTGTCTTACCCATAAGAAATTAATTCTTAGGTAGGTGCCCCCATGAATTGGACCCATAACATTTTGGTTCCCCAAGATGCTCTTGTCTTTGTCTTGACCACTAGGCCAACTCATGATGGCTTAGCAAATTGAATATGATTAACATGATTTTGGTTTCTCCCTACTTCAAATCCTTTGAACAACCTTTTTCTTGGGCCTTTTTTCCAGCAAAGCACTCAGAACATCAATGACTATTTTTCTTTTTTTTGATATCCGTGACTATCCGGGCTAGCTTTTGCGCTCCTCGACTAATGTCACGGGACATACCGCCCGACCCTACAACATTTGGATGCCACGGAAACCCGTAGGAAATTAATTCCTAAGTAGATGGCCACCATGGATTGAACTCATCAGCTTATGCATCCCAAGACCCTCTTTGACCAATTGAGTCACTCCATGATGATTAGAACATCAATGACTATCATGGTGAGGAAAGAGGTTAAGAGGTCTCCATATCCCAAAAAACCTGGTAGCTCAGAAAAGCCCTATCGATCTCCCATTAGCAAAGATGGAAAAAGAAGTATTAGCTTCATTCAACCTATCCATCTTTCCCAAAGCCTTTAGTTCTAAGGATGCTCCATAGTACGGCTGTCGAAAGAATATAGCAACAACTAATATTGATATGTTGGAAAAGAGACCACAAGTGTTGACCTTTTGTTGCTTTAGATTCGTCTTTTGCAATTCAACTAGGGTTACTAGTGGAGGGTGGGGTTTCTCATTTGGATGGCTTTGAAGTGATTTTGTAAAAGAAATCGTATTCCATGCAGATCAGATTTTGGGAAATTGTGCTGTGCTTGTGATTGATCTATGGCTGGGTCAATGGTCTCAATGATATCTAATGAAGGTCAACCTAACAATGGTTTTTTGTCATCAATCCCCAACAAGGGATTTTACCACCCGTGGTTTCGAACCTAGAACCTGCAAGGAGCATAACTTGAAGCAAAGTATACTTACGTAAAATTTTCAGCCTTTCATTCAATAGTCACTAGTGATGTTCTTCGCGTGCATCACAAAAAGGAAAATCAAGGGGAAACAACCTTTGACTTACTCAAGCCCAACTGAAACTTCAGCATGAGAGAAAAAAAAAGTACAGCTGCAGATTACTTTTTTTGAAATAAGGTAACCACGTCCGTCCCTAGTCCAGATACCGAAAACATCGAAAGAATAGTTTCACAAATGAGTCTCGAACCTGGGATCTTGAGGGGAGCATACCCTCAAAGCCCAAGTCTTCAACCACTGTGCCACCCCTTGGGGACTACAACTGCAGATTATGAAAAATTATATCATAAAAATATATGTGACAGGAACAGCAAATTCATAGATCAGCATACCTATATTCAGGAATCTCTATAGATTTTTCTTTAATCAAAAGACGTAAATGCAAACCCAAGAATAATTACGCATTACCTAAGAACTGAACTCATATCCATAGGACCATATCCTTACTAAGGTTGTCCAAGCTATTTCTGAGTTCTGATATTCATCATGATAAAATCAATTAAACGAGGAGACAAATTAATGATGTGCACTTCCAAAAAACTGGTAACGGAAGGAAGAGCAGACCTCATCAATATTGTGCAAAAAGAAACAGGTGTTATCATTTCCATTGATGGCACTTCGAGACAAACATTGAGGTACCTTCAGATAAACCTAATACTAGAGATCCTGGTCTAAGTTTTGTGTTTCTCAGGGTGTCAACTACAGTGAGGATTTTTTCGTGCAGTTCACTTAAAGATAAACCTAATACTAGAGATCCTGTTCGAAGATAAAGAAATTTTTTGTGCAGTTCACTTAGCGACTCAAAATGTCAACAGAAAAACATAAAACAGTTGGGAATTGCTGAAATGCAAATGAGAAAAGAATGGTACCTAAACTTTGGCAGGAAAAACCTTTTAATATAGGAAAAAAGACCATTTCAGGATATGAAAATGAAATTAACACAAAATCTCCATTCTCGTGTATGTCATTTGTCTAAGGATAGCAGAATTTGGTACTTGCAACGACCTTACAAGAATAGATTCTTTCCTATAGGTTGCACATTAGTTCCTTGAGTTCTAAAGAATTTGGTACTTACAAAGTTGGTTGATGGTTCTAGGAAAAACTTCTGTGAAGGCAATCATATCTGAGGATCTATGTAGGCTGACACATGACACAAATGTCATATGAAGTCCGGTATTAACACGAGTGATAGTCCAGGGAAGAGTCGAAATTCCTCTCTCTTCCCTTACACGTCAGATTGTACATGTGAGATTAGTGAAAACTGCCTCATATTTCTTTCCATGGTATCCTTTCTCTCTAGAACACCCTTTAGCGTTCCAATTTCAAAGTGGTGAAACACAAAAATCTAAATCAATTCTCAACTCCTTGGTGGTGTTCGTGTTCCTCATAAACTATCTACTGCAAATTTCCTAAATTAGCTGTGGAGTGTATTTCTAAAAAAAATTATATCGACTTATGGGTTTAGAAACAAAGTTGGGCAGTTGTGTCAATGCCATGTTGGCCCTCTATTCAGTCAATTCAGCTCGAAAGGAATCAAATAATTCTGAAAGGGAACGGTCTATGAGTTTAGACAAATTATGTCAATTTCATCCTCTTGTCTTGCCCCAGGACAATGTCCATTGTCTAGAAACTATTCCGCTTTCCTTATCCAAGTCAGTTGGAGATCTTGATTTTCTCGTCACTTCTTGATGTTTATGATCACTCAAGCTGATACTTTATATTTATAAACACAAAGATAAAACCACCACGGAACAATAATTGACACTTCGATGTTGCCACAGTAAAGAATGAAGTACAAACTATCATTAATAATGGAAAAGAAAGAAAAAAGATTGCGTTATTTTCAAACAAATTCATAGCATGCACGGCAATACTTTATGTGGGAATTTTTTTTTTACCCATGGAAATGTTAGACTAAAATTACAGAAAATAGAGGTTGTATAAAAGATTTTACCCGAGCCGCTCCCTTTTTGTGAGCATGGTAGGTGGGGCCATCTTTGTACTCTCCATACCAATAGTAAGTTTCAGATATTTCATCGTACAAAACTCCACCTCCATGAGCTTGGATGGGATTCCCTTCAGTATCCAGCCAAACTCTCCCTGGATAATAGAACAGACTATCGTTTCCAATAATCATTGGATCAATGGAAGTTTTATGATCTGGAAAGAACTTGTGCCTAAGCTGCGAATCTTCATCAAGAAATTCATCAATCAATGTGGTTGTTTTCTTCGGTCTCCGTTTTGCCGCACGTGGAGACCTCTTCCTTGGAGGCGGAATTTGAATGTTTTCGTCTTCCACCTCTTCAAGTTCATGGAAGTGAAGGTGATGATTGGTTCGAAGTTGAATTCCCTGACCTACCTCATCCTTTTGGCTAATAGGAGAATATAAATGTAGCAGAAGAATACACCCCATTAAACTCCCTACCACCGCAGATATCAAACATCTCTTCCCTGCATCGCAACGTAAAGTGGTCGATTTCCTATACTTGTTCCTCATCTTCATTTTCTCTTCCTTTTTATCTCCAAGATAATGCAGCATTTAAGAAAATGAAACCTATTGAGAAATTCAACAAATCCAAACAAGACTTAAGTCACAGGCATTCTACTATCCAAGATAAAGCCGATAGATTCAAATATGAAAAATCTTAACAAAAATATATCCGATTTAAGTAAAACGATGAGCAAATCACAAACCAAACATCAATTAGATACTAAAGCACATCAAATTAGCGAAACCCCAGAAACAAAATCAAAGCCAATTAGACAAATCGCGAACCATATCACTCAAAACCCATCAAAGAGGTTAAAAAACCTACACATTTCCAGCAATTCAACAGCCAGAATTACAAAGCAGAACAGAAAAACAGACCTGAAAATGAGGCAAGATTCCGCGACATAGAATTCCGAAGAACAGATTTAAAAAGAAAAAACAGCCAAAACCCAGTAATCCAGGCAACCGGAAACGGAGAAGAGAGATTTTCCGGCAGAAATTGAGCCCAAATCCGGCGATTGAAGAAGTGAAATCCTCCAGAAATGGGGTCGCAATCAGATTTGGAAATGGGAAATGGGAAATTGAATTTCAGTTAGGTTTCAACGTGGATTGAAATTGAGCTGGACTTGTGACCAAAGATCTTGATTGAAATGCACTCATAATTTGTAAGAAATGTCTGAGACCTTCTCGATTCAGCTAAATTCCACTACTGTTCTTACGCCTATGACCTAGGGTTTTTATTTTATAGTTTTATTTATTTTTTCTTATGTACTATAATGTTTAGTCCTATATTTGGTATGGATGTACAAATTTTACCCTGGACTTTCTATAATTTCCATACACATTTGGTTTACATTAATGTGGTAATTTTATGAATGAAATCCATGACAAAAGGATTTCTAAATATATAAGGTCAAAGGTCGACTAATTAAGAGGTTAAAAGTTCGAATCTTCTATCAATTAAATAAGATTTATAAGATTAGTATAGTGCATGCTATAAATTTAGACATTTTTCAAATTCATAAAAGCTTCCTTAAATTAGTATATTGCAGGCTAAGTATTTTAGATCTATATAAGAATCATGTTGATTTCATGAATCGTCAAATTTATTTAAATTTAAAATTAATTTTGATCATCATTTTAATCAACATTATTTTATGAAATTATCGATTTTTATTATTTTAAAGATTGAAAATGAATATTATTGAAATGTGAGAGATTAAAGTGTTCAATTTTGAAATATATGAACTTTGAATAAAAGGTGATGATTTAATTCATGATAAGTACGCTACTTATGAACTAATTTCCTATAACTTTCTTCGACATTTAAATGTTCGTGATACATGCAAACACTTAAATAGCTTTAAATATAAAAAATAAAATATAACACCAAATTGAAACAAACCTCAAACTTAAAAGGACTAAAGATGTCTTTTTTATTCTTCCACAAACAAAGTATTATAGTGCTAACAAATGTACAAAGATCACTTTATACAACAAACACTAAATTACTCAACTATTCCTTCCATAAGAATACAAAGAAGGTAGATTGTAACTAAACATAAATATTTAAATTAAGGCCTCATTTTAATTGTCTAAATAAGCATAATTCCCAAACATATATATTATAGTCAAACAGTTTTGAAAGCACTTCTAATTACTCTAAGAACTCTATCTGCAACTTCTTCTCCAAATTGAATTGGCATTGTTTTGCTTAAATCCATTTCTATAGCTTTCTTCTTAATCATAAGATCTCTCTTCTCCAACAAACTCCTTTCATTCCCTTCTTCAATCTCTCTCCCTCCATTCATGCCCAACTCCATCCATATCTTCAAAACCTCCTTCGACACCGAACCGATTTCGTCACGAATAATCTCTTCCACGCGTCCGGACGACGACTCGCTCTCCTCGCACTTCACGCTCACTAGAATCCCCGTTGGAGAAACCACTTTACGAAAGTAGAGAGAGGACGAGAAGTAAGGGCTCACTTCGGGCACCACATCGAGTCGTTTTCGATGCTTCTCGAGCTCGGTATCCTCGTAGTAGGTGGCAAGGTAGTCGGGACGGAGGACGATGTCGACTCGAGGGATTAAGTCGAGGAAGAAGATGAGAAAAGTAGGGCTGCATTGGACCAGCTCGAATTGGAAATGAGGGATGTCGTTTGTGGTTTTCGAGTAGCCGGCGATGTTGGTTATGTTGAATGCCCCGCCCTGCGGTTGCTTCAAGTGTAGCCAACTTGCTATCATGAAATCAATCTGAAATTCCAACATACATGAAATTGTTTTTTTTTTTTTTTAAATATAAAAAAATTAAAAAAATTGTTGGCAAGAATTGGGAAGTTATTATTTTAAGCCAAGATAATCATAAATTTGGACAAATTAAGGGGGTGGAGCTGATTTTGAAACTAAGTTTCAAAAGAGGCCGAAAATCAAAAAATTACAAATATGGATTTTTGCGTCTTTGAGAAAGACGTGACAAACCATTTTTTTTTGTGATTGCCTCTTTCACAAAGACGCCACCTGAACCGCTAGTTTGTCTTATTTAGTGGTGTCTTTGGGAAAGACGCCACCCAACCCCGTTTAAAAAAAAAGAATACTATATTATTAAAAATAAAATTTAATATTATATTATTAAAAATAAAGATTAATTAATATTATATTATTAAAATTAATAAAAATTAAGTTCAATATTATATTATTAAAAAAAATCTTAACAACTTTCATTAAATATATATATATATATATATATCATTAATGTTTTCTCTTTCTTCATTTAATACTTTCCCTATTTCGAGATTTTATACATATTCATATTTTATTATATTGTTTTTGTTTTTTTTTTTTATATTTATTAACTCTTCGTTCATTTTACACCAATTTCGCATATAATCAGAAGAAATATTCATGGAGGATTTAATTTATATATTTAATTATTTTCTTTTCTTTTATTTTCTTGATAAAAAATCACATGTAAACAGTTGCAACTTCTACTTTCCAAAAATAGTTTTTTAAACTAACTCCTGATCTAAACATATTAGATTTATATATCAATTTTTTTTTTTTGAAGAAATTTAATTTCCAATAGTCCATAACCTCTTAATTTTTTAAGATACTCTTGATCATCATCCATTTCATTATAATTTATTTTTATCATTTAATAGTTGACTTCTTTTTTTTTTTTTTTTGTATAAAACATATATTATTTGATCTATAATATGCAGTCAATCAAATAATATATTTTTATAATTAGTTATGTTACATTCAATTTATAATCTTTTATCATAAAACAAAATAAAAATAATAATTTCTACTATTGATGCTAGTATTTAATTTAAGGAAAGTTGTTAAGATAGTTATTGTAGGCATAAATTAAAATTGATGCTATTAATCAAATCAATTTAAGGAAAGTTGTTAAGATTTTTTTAAATTTTTTTTTTTTTTTTGTCGCGTCTTTGAACCTAACTCAAATTTGACGATACACGCCAGCGTCGTTAGGGCACACGCCACGATCAAAGGTTGACTGTTTGACCGTTGGTTGCGTCTTTGGAAAATACGCAAGAGGCCCATATTCGTAATTTTTTTAATTTTCGGCCTCTTTTGAAACTTAGTTTCAAAATCAGCCCCACCCCCTAATTTATCCCATAAATTTATAATGATCCTAGAATTTATCAACATAAATAGTTTAGAAGTATCAATGCATATCAAAAAGATTATGAGTTTTGAGTTTTTCATCTCCTGTATAACTCAAAAAACAAATGAACTCCATTTTCAAATATATTATTGAAATGAAGTCGTTTTTCAATCAATTGTCCTATTTAAATTAGTATTTTAACTTCTAATAATTATATTTTATTTTATACAGTGATATTTGAAACTAGGATTTCTTATCAAACCATAAGTAAGTTGATATACATGTATGTTGAACTATGACTCTTATGATCACTTTAAGCCTCGATTTAAAATATGAGAGCAATTTGGGTGCACCCCGGGTAGCACCCCCACTGTGATACTACCCATGTGGTACATTGCCACACATCTCATCTCTCTTTTTTTACTTTATATTTATTATAAAAAGAAATTAAAAGAAAAAAAAAGATGTGTGGCTCTAAATGCAAGATATCACGGTGAGGGTGCTACCCGGGATGTACTCAAATTGCTCTCTTACAATATTATACTTGTTTCCAAATTTAGTTTAACCATATATAATTAAAAATTTACCCTTCCTATACAAAGCTATTTGTAAGTTTGTGATTTAAAATAAAAGTTGGGTGTTGAATTAGTTTACCACCAAACAATGAAATCATTGCGACACTGACTCATTCGATATTTATTAAATCATAAATAATACATTCATATCCAAATCCTTTAAGATGTGTTTGAGGTCCCATTTATGTAAACGGTCGAGTTGGTTATAATAATGTAACATATGTTTGTCCCACTGTTTATTATAATCGGTGGTTACCTAAACCTACGTGCAATCTGCATGTCCGTTTATCTAAACTTTTACATATATTACTTTTGTTATAATAACCAGCTTCTCAAACATCATTTATTATAATTCCTATTGTAATAACCTAAACTCAAACACCATTTATAATAATTTATCGTTTATCATAACCCTCTATCTATCGTAACTAAACTGGTGCCCCAAACACAACCTTAAAATTTGCCCTACAAAATTTCAGTATCGTTTTTTTCTAGAATTAAAAAAATAATAATAATAAAAAGAAATCAGTACAGTTTCCCAAAATAAATAGAAATATTTTATTTATTATTTTTTTTATAAAAAAAGAAAAGTAGTTACCGGAGAAAGTGGAAGGGCAGATCGGATAAGAAGAGTGCCCTGAGAAGTGGCGGTTTGGTTCTGATAATACTCCACATCTGCCGGCACCGCCGACGGGAGCAGATGGTCTCCGATCCCATTTTCAACGGCCTGGATTAGATCCACCATCAGATCTCTGTGCGCTGCCGTTAGATGCGGAAACTCCATCAGCTTCGACGGCGGCCGGGGATCCGCCATGCTCATCGACGGCGACGCCGCGTTAACCGTTATTCGTTGGAAACGCGGCGGTGGATGACAATAATAAGCTCTTGGGATAAGCCTTAGTGACAAAGCCATATTTTGTGGTTCTCATTTCTTATCTTTAACTTTATATATTTTATGAAAAATATATGATAAAAGGACTCTTTTTTTTTTTGGTTTTCATTGTATAAATGTCAAAAAAAAAATGAAAAATGAGTCATTAAAAAAGAGTGATTGAGTTTAATCATGTTAATTGATTTAATCGAATAAAGGTAATGAAGTTCAATTACTTAACAAACTGATTGAGTTCAATCACTCCAAATTTATATGCTATAATTCTAATAGAGGTTTAAGGTTGATATAGAGTATAAATTCTTTTTTTTAAATTATTATTATTATATTAAATATATATATATTAAAGTACTAGGTCAATAGTCATGGAAGCCTAAAAAAAATCCAAAGGAAAAATTAACTAGTGAACCACAGCCTATCAAATTAGAGAATGGCCAAACTGACATTGGTCAGCTCTAGTCTCTATGGCCTTCCCCCGAGGGGGGGCGACGAGCCATGATCTAACCAACCACACATGGTGGCTAGCCAACCCTCGACTCTTCTCAAGTAAAAGTCCGTATAGAAGACACAACTATTTTTCAATAATAATAAAAGTCAAATATTAATTTTTGAGTTTGAATTCATGATTATAGAGTTAAAATGAATTAATATCAAATAAAACAATTAATTGCACTATTTGTTGGTAAACTATTCTAAACATACTACTCTACATTCCCTAAATTGGAGACTTACATCATTACCTACACTATTAACAACACCATCAAATCTTTTTACTTTGACTTTATTTTATAAATAAAATAAAATATTTATAAAAAATTAATTTATGCGCGGGATTTAAATATTGATAAATGATGATGTTATTGAAAAATAATTTTAAATTTGGTGAAAGTTTTTGTTTTATGATTAGAATTTTGGAAGATTTCTTTCTTAATATTTCTACTTTCCATTTTTAAACATGCTAAATAATTTGTAAACTTGTATGGTTTTTGTTTTATCAAATTTAATATCTTTTCAGTACTCAAAAAAAAAAAAAACTTAATATCTTTTCAAACTAACTATTTTTACAAGAAGGGTAATTTACAATAAAATGTTAAAAATTAAATTTACACGTTAGTTTTTATACATGTCAAAGCACTTAAATGAATTCAAGTATTTTAGAAATGTGAGAAACACATAGGCAACATATGACATGAATTCAATCGATATCATAAATTATTAATATGAATTAAATGGTAAATAAAACGTCCATAAACATTTAACTTAGGTTCAGTTTGATAACCATTTAATTTTTTGTTTTTTGTTTTCGAAATTTAAGTCTATCATCAGTACTCAAATTAACTACAATGTCTTCTTCTCTTCCTACAATATATCCATCTTTCCTTAAGAAAGTAGGATAATACTAACTAATTTTAAAAAACATAAGCAAACTTTTGGAAGCTATTTTTTTTGTTTAAAAATTGGTTAGTATCCTCCTACTTTCTTAAAAAAATATAGATAGATTGTAGAAATGATGAAACACAATATAGTAAATTTGAATGAAAATAAGTTTAAATTTCAAAAACCAAAAACCAAAAATCAAATGGTTATCAAATAGGGTCTTAACAATTATGAGTTTTTCTTTTTGAGTTTTTTTTTTATTACAATTATTAGAAGTAGGAGAGACTCGAACCCAAAATCTTTAGGTCATTAAGTGTACATTGATATCACTTGAACGATTATTCTTTCGTACTTAATAATTATGAGTTGAGACTAATCACAAAAATAGAAAAATATATGAAGAAATAAAATTCATTCATTTTGGTAAACACCTACATTAAGGAGAAAAAAAAAACCCTATAAACTATGGTTTACAAATAAAAATAAAAATGTCAAGTCAATCATAAAACTAATAATAATAATCGAAAACGACTAAACTGATCAAACCAAATCCATTCATTAATTTGGTTGGCATTTTACCAAAAAATTAAATAGATAAATTTTTATTTGGGAAAAATTAAAATTGATTGATTCAATTTTGATTTTTATTAAGAACAAATAATTCTGCCTATTAATAGATATTGATCCATGTTTCTCACAATAAAAAAATATATTATGCTTAATTAGCTAATATTTTTCATTAAAAATTTGTTGTGTATGCTAACCGTAGGACACTCTATTAGAATTATAGTTCATTTTAATCAAAAATTCGTTTATACCAAAATTTTAAATGATTGAATTCAATCGAACTCAATCAATAACTAATAATTTTTTAGCCAATTTTAAGTGATTGAACTCAATCGAACTCAATCAATAAATAGATTGAACATTGGTTAAAAGTAATTATTTTTAAATTTTGTGCTATAAATATAATTTTTTAGCCAATTTTTATTATAAATGAAAATTTTCTTTTTTCTTTTCTTTTTAGGGAAAAAACAGAAAGAAAAACAAAATGTAGGAAATGCCCAGTACAATTTGGCTGTCCATTTGACATACATAATAATATACATAAGTCCTCTAAATTCCACAAAGTAAAAACAAAACAATGACTACTCAAAAAAAGAGACCAAAATTATAGTAATTATTAAAATATTGAGTGGGTGCAAAGAGTAATGATATTGGCGGTGGTGGGTGGATTTGATGGTGACTTTGATTTTGATTTTGATTTTTCTTTTTTTAGTTTTTAGTAACTGTGGTATAGTTAAGAATTAACCATGGTTGGGGAATGATTAGGATCGGATCTTAGGTTGAGGAATTTCTGACCGAACAAGCGACCACTTGAGCCCACTGTCTCAGCTTTGTCTTCACCGCCTGTGCGTTTTCTCCTTCACCATCCAAACACAAATAATTTACTTATAACATTCTTTTTAAATAATAATAATAATAATAATAATAATAATAATAATAATAATCTCAAATAAATTTTTAATTTTCATTTCTTTAGTTTTTATGAGTGCATGCATTTTATTTTTCAGCTACAAATATGAATATTAGGTCACTTTTGATGAAATTTCATCCATAATGAATGAAATTGTTTGCCTATTTTAATGTTAAAGATTTTTCACCTGTGAGATTACTAACTCCATCATTATATTGTGCTTTAATAATTAATAATTATAAGTTTGTACTTGTGTTATAATTATAAATTTAATTTTTATCTTTTTTTAGTTTGTTTTCACTCAAATGTGTTTTAATTTGAATTTTAACCAAATTCAAAAATGTAAAACAAACTTTTCGAAATGGTTTTTATTAAAAATATAAGTTAATGATGGATACAAGTTAAATCATAAATGATATTGTTTCAAAAAAAAACTCATAAATTGTAAGTTCATTTTAAAAATTAAAAATTAAAATAATTATCAAATGGGACTTGAATTTTTTAGTTTTTTTTACTTTGTTTTAGCTTTAGTTTTAAACCAAAAAAATCAAAACTTTGCTTTATTACATCTAAAGTAACCACGCATGTTCTTAATTCAGACACCAACAATTATTGAAAGAATAAAAATACAAAAAATGTCTACAAGTTAATATATAAGTGACTTTGACTTTGTTTTCAAACATATACTTACAAAAGTTAATAACAAAATAATGAAATCTAAAAAAAAATTCATACACATAATTTTTAAAACTACAAAATACGTAGTTATCGACGGATGCGTATCTTTTTCATCGGTTATCATTAGATACTTAATCATCCCAACAAAAGCAAAGCTCTATTAGTATAAGTAGAATCTAGTAATTAAGGCTCCGTTTGATAATCATTTGGTTTCTTTTTTTTTGTTTTTCAAATTTAAGCCTACTCTCCCTCAAATTTCCTACAATGTGCTCCATCCTTCCTATCATTTATCCATCTTTCTTTAAGTAAGTAGGAAAATACCAATCAACTTTTAAAAACAAAAACAAAAACAAACTTTGGGAAGCTACTTTTTTTCTTTTTAAAAGTTGGTTGGTCGTAGAAAGATGTATAGAAAAGATGAAACAAATTGTAGGAAATTGAGAGAAAATAGACTTAAATTTAAAAAACCGAAAACAAAAAACCAAATGGTTATCAAACGGGACCTAAAAGATTACATTTTCGAGTCTTCCTATCCGGGTTGAATATTAAAAAAAAAAATAATAATAATGGATGCTTAATCTTTTAAATTGTACATAATACTTTAAATTACCTTGTTACGCAACTTGATGCTTTTTAAATTGTCTTTTTGTAATTAGCTTCCATCATAATTTCAGGAAACAGTGTACTATAATTGTTTTTAATATTGTCGTATTTTTTAACTTTTCCTACGAAAGGTACTAACTCCATTAATTATTACAAAATTTCAAAGTGTTAAATTAAAGCTTTCATCTCTCAATTTTAAAGTTTGTATTTGCTAATAAGTCCTTGAATTTTAATTAGTGCTTAACAAATTTATGTCGTTTAAAAAATACCGACCATCTTTTGTGATCAATAAGTCATCAACACCCAAGCTTAATCATCTAATAAGTTAAATGATCTATTCAATATTCATGAATCATCTTTTTTTCAAGAGAAAATTTATAATTCTATTGGATATATATACAAGACTAGAGCTTAAGGAGATGAGAAAGAATTAAGTAATTTGAATGAATAGTTATATAAAAATAATGTTTTTTAAGTTGTAGGGAAATTGTGTTTAGATAACGATGTTTGAATGAGTGGTTTGCATCAAAATCATATTTAGATTAAGTTATTTTAAGCATAAATTGTATAAAAAATATTTTGAATAATAGTGTTTGAACGAGTGTTTGCACGAAAATCATATCTAAATAAAGTTATTTATAAGAGAGATGGTAGGACATAAAAAAAAGTTGTTTGGAGTTGCATTGATGGGTTAGGAGTTGGAATGTCGGTTGGGTGAAGCTTTTCTACAAACCTAAGTACCACAAATTCCTTCCCCAATTTATTTCTATATATGTCTAGTGTCGATAAATGGTAAAACTGGGTAACTATGAGATTAAGAGATCGAGTTCCACCTCAATTATTATTGAACTCATAATTATTTTTGCTAAGTCTATTAATGAAAACTATCTACTAACCAAGAGATCAGAAGAACGATACTTGACTCTCATGTTTGAATTCAATTTTTTTTTTTACACCCAATTGAAAGGTTAGTGATTTTGCTTATAAGTTATTAAATACATGTTGTATATTATTTTAAAGTAAGCATATAATAAAAATGGTTCCACTCCTTCCATTCTTATGGTAATCAAAATATCAAAAATGTAAATCGGTATTTTATTTTTATTTATTATTATTATTACCTAAAAAAAAACAGAAATTCAGAAAAAATGTAAATAAATTACGAAAAAAAAGGGGATGAAATAAAATACCAGAAGATCCGAGAATGGCGAGTGGACTGCCAAGAGGAGAAAAAGAATTGAGGGAATCACGATCAGGCGATGAAAACGACGTCGTTGACTTGACGGAGATTGAATCGGAGTAACTTTTATTGACGGCGTGATATAGTCCCAACGCCGGCAACGTGTCGGAGAGGCGGGTATCCAACTCCGGCGAGTCGAACCCGAATCCCAACTCCATACACGCCTTCAACTCCTCAAGATCCTCCGCCGTCACGCTCCGCCGCCGCCGCCGCCCTTTCTTGCTCCGCCGCTCCCACGCCTCCTCCCTCGCCGTGTCCGGCGACCATGATTTCTGCTTGTACAGACTCGCCGGCGGAAACAGCGGCGGAAGATCGGAGGTGGGTTTGGGTCGGACCCCCGACTCAGCCCCGCCGCCGGGGATCGTCGCCGGAGGTCCAAAAGCCTTGCCGGTGGGCTCTATGGCTTTTTCTTTTGAAGGGGGAATTTGATTTTTTAGTAAGAGGGATTTAAGGGAAGATAGGTTATATAACAGAAATAATTGGATCCCATGATTTTTTTGTTTTTTGGAAAAAAATTAATTTTTTAATTCAATTTGATCCATAAATTTCAATCATATTTACTTTTAATTTTGATATACCTTTTTAGTTTGCTTTTATTATTATTATTTTTTTAAATTAGTACGAAAATTAAAATATTCATTTCATCGATATATTAAAATTAGTCTACTAATCATCATTTTAGTCAACTTTAAGTAATATAGTTAAGTATTTTGTTATTTTAATTTTTAGGGATTATAAATGAGCATTAAAACAAAAAATTGAAATTTGACTTCAAATTTTATGACTAATAAAACATGTAGGAAATTTGACTTCAAATTTGATTTTTTTTTTTTTTAAATAAAAATCGAAGATTATAAATATCGATTCTAAAATCAAATCTATAATCATGAAATTGAAATTGATTAACCCCAGACAAGATAATCAATCGCATCACTAATCAACTACTAATATATTTGAAATTCAAAAACATAACTAATTGTATTATTGGACTACTACTACATTGATATTTAGATCATTCCAAATCTAAACAATTCTCGTTATATAATTGGGTGGTGGTGATAAGACGACTTTGGTTTTGGTTGGTCCACGTCTTCTTTCTTTGGATGATCTGGCTTCCATTTCTCTTTTATTTATTTATTTTGGTTTCTTTTCATATTTCTTTCTCGTTTTTTAAGAATTAATTTGTGCTTATTTTTTAGGATATTTCTAGTTGCATCCCACGTCTCGGAGATTCAAACATTCAGATGTTAAAAAAATTTATACAAAATTAATTTTTGGGTAGATAACCACCATAAATTGAATTATCATGAACCCGCTTGAACTATTTCATGATATTTTTTTCAAAAATTAGATCCAAATCTATGTACAAAATCATTGGTTCATTTTCATTTGGTTTGGTTTGATTTTGATTTTAATTTGGTTTGTTTTTCAATTTTTTGTCTCATTTTCAATTAATATTCATATATTTGGTTCGGTTTAGTTTTTGTTCGGGTTTTTTTATCAAGAACTAAAACCAAACTAATATATTTTAGGTTTTTTCTTTCTTAAAAAAAAAAAACTAAAGTACAATTTGAGAGAGGGGGAATATAAACCCTACAACGAAGGTAGCAATACTCTCAAATAAATGAGAGTCAACTATCAATTTTTGGGATCGAGCTTATGACCATGGTGTTGAATTAGATTATCACAAAAAAAAAAAAAAAAAAACTAAATACAATTTGAGGGAAAGGAAGTACAAACCCTACAACTAAGGTAGCAATACTCTCAAATAAATGAGAGTCAACTACCAATTTACAGTTCACCATCTTTTTCAGTAATATGTTTTAGTTTTCTAAAATATCAAACCAAATGATTCAATATTGTTTTAAAAAACTAAAGTGATCCATTTAGTTTGATTCGATTCGGTTGGGTGATTTAATTTTTTTTCGTTCACCCCTACCAAACATCATTCATCAGAAGGAGGGGGGGACTGAACAATGGGGTTAAAATCTCTCCAATCCGAACCTTGGTCCCAATAAAAAAACAGCCAACTAACATGGAGATACTAAATGAAGTGAGGGCCTTTTTCTGGAAGATCTTCTGACACATGGAATATTAACACCCTAAGGACAAACAAATGGTCAAATACAATAAATATTAAGGGCGTGTTTGGTTTGAGCATTAAGTTAAGTCGGATTAATTCAATCATTCTCAATTGTGTTTGGTAGAAGAGTTTACTTGGATTAATGAAACTCGGATTAAAGACTCGCACGAAATTCTAGGTAGAACCGAGCACTGTTTCTGATGAAACACGTTCTCTCTCTCCCCCAAATTTCATCAATTTTTTCATTATCTTCTCTCAGCAATTCATCTTTCACATCTCTCCATCCCCGCAAGTGGCTATAAACTTGGGAAATTTCAAGATTCAACAATAAACCACCAAGGAAAGAAAAATAAATTGAAAGGGGAAAAAACAATGAAGGAACCTGTAGCTGGAGAATGATCAGTTATAAAATAAAATTGATGGACTAGAAATGGTTTTAGTAAAGTAAGAGAGAAGATGCCACAATAACTTCTCTCTCTCTTTTTCTTTTTTTTTTTTTTTTTTTTTTTTTTTTTTTTTTTTTTTTTTTTTTTTTTTTTTTTTTTTTTTTTTTTTTTTTTTTTAATATTTTCAGCCTGTTGAAAGTTGGAGAAGGTTTGTTGTGAAACTACTCATTCGTTGTCTCCGGTACCTGGCCTAGGGATGGACGTGGTTACTTTATTTCAAAAAAAAAAAAAAGTTGGAGAAGATTTGAGTTTTGTGGTTAAGTTTTATTCATGAGTAATATCTCGGTCATTTTATTTTGTAATAGGTATTATTCATCAAACACTACTTCTATTAAATTTCTATTAAATTATTTTGTTTTGCATTTTAGGTAAGAGGAATTCTTATCTAAGAATCTCACGAATGTTTGCCCACTATTATAATCACAAATTTTTATTTTTTTATTAAAAAATGGCTTTGATAGATGAGGAGAGAAATGTTAAAATAAAAAAAATATATATATATATTTACATCATACCTGGACATCATATATAAAATAATGCTCACGTCCAATGTAGTTATAATCTATTTTTGTTTATTTTATTTTTTATTTGTTAAATTTAAAATCAAATAAATTAGTGGCTCATATTGAATCTCATAAGTTTGCATTATTTATACATGATGCCCGAGTATGATATAAATATTCCTCAAGAGAAAAATACATAAAAAAAAGTGATTTTAAGAGTGACTTTGTGAGCAAAACGTTTTTTTTTTATTTTTATTCCAACTACATTATTGGTTCACCCCAAAGTTTTGTACCGACATACATCGATTTATTATGAACTTTGTTATCAATTATGAATTAAATTACGATTTATTCCTTAGGTTTGTATCTTTATATTTTTATCACTGAATTTTGACAATTAATACTCACTTTGTAAAATTTTCATCGATAAATTTAAAATATTATGTCAGAATTTTTAAAATTGATTTTAACTGTGTTACAAAATCGTAAGAATCAATTAGTTAAAAACAAGATTAACTAATTGAAAATTAACTAATAACAAAAAAGTGGTCGGTAAACGTAAACTCAACTAAAATTTTTGGAGCAAGACCGCAATAATTTGAAAAAAACAGTTTCCTTGTTTTTTGTTATATTACGTGTATTATATCCTTCAATTAATCTATATTTTTAAACTTAATGAAAAAAAATAAAAAGGTGACTAACTTCCTGCTCCAATTACCTTTCTTGCAAAATAAGGCCAGATGGAGGGATTGCCATTCCAACTGCTAATGCTTCCATTTTTGTTTGAACCTATAATCAGTTATGCCCCGTTTGATAACCATTTGGTTTTTTGTTTTTGAAATTTAAGTCTATTCTCACTCAAGATTGCTACCATGTCTTCCACCATTCCTACAATTTATCCATCTTTCTTTAAGAAAGTAGGAGGATACTAGCCAACTTTTAAAAATAAAAACAAACTTTTGAAAGCTATTTTTTTTTGTTTTTAAAAGTTGGTTAGTATTCTCTACTTTTTTAAGGAAAGATGGATATATCGTAAGAAGGGTGGAAGACATTGTAGTAAATTTGAGTGAGAATAGGCTTAAATTTCAAAAACCAAAAACAAAAACCAAATGGTTATCAAACGGGGCCTTAGTTATTAGACCATACCAGAGCTCGGCTCCAGATTTGAACTCTCATCTTCAAAATGTTAAAATGCCAATCACTGCCAAATTTTGGAAGTACCTGAAATCAGTTGAAAATTGGCAAGTCAAGAATCATCACACAAAAGTCAGAATCAAAGCAAAACACCTGTGGCTTAAATCCTAAAACTGCAAATTTCACCTCTAATTAGTATACAAAAAGTTGATCAACTCGAGTAATAATGCGGAGCCAGTTCAGTAAGCCAAACTTGATCGATTCGAGTTACGCTGCGTATGTACTTATTATTAGTTTGCACTAACTCGTTGAATATCACACAATCTGGCTTTTTTCGAAACAACACTGAAGAAGGATGAATCTGTACGGTCTCACCATTCCCAAGAACTCTGCATTTTATTTTGTCAAATGTGAAATAGATTAGAGTAACAGCCAAAAATAGCTTTATTCAATTGTTCTTAAAGTAATCTTAGAATCCTTAGCTATAAAAGATAAAAGATCAATGCCTGTAAGTTCCATCTGGCTGCTTTGTGGCTGCATTAATGAAAAAGGAAGCAGCAAGGCATCTGCGGAATTGAAGACTGTCATCTCCACAAGAGTGGTGAGGAAGATGCATTTGTTCCACTTTCTTCCTAATTTGACTGCAATAATAGGAAGATTGAAATCTCGTGATATCTAAATGTTATAGGGTCAGACGGTATGTTCCGTGACATTAGTCGAGGTGCGTGCAAGCTAGCCCGGACAATCACGGATGTAAGAAAAAATAGAGATATTATAAGAGTATGTCAGATGAGGGTTCGGACTCGCGTGCACTCTACTATTTTCACGATGCAACCGCCCGATTCTTCTACGTTTGGTTGTCAAAGTAAATCGTATGAAATTAAGCATGGGTTCAATAATTGTTTAAACCATGAGTGATCTCAAGATAGGACGAATCCAAATACCTCAACAGCTTGGTTTATCTAGTAATAGAGTTTTTCTAAGAACTAGATGACATACAAAAGAAAAAACTCATAAAAAGGGAGGTCACGTATAAAAACGACTTCGAGTTAGAGAGAAATAAAGCTTAGAGAACATTACCAAATGGCTTAGAGAAATAGAAGATCAACGAGAAACAAAATTTAACGAAGGTCAACCGCATATCCCGATGACCTCTCAACCCGTTTAAAGATTCAATAGTTTCTCCCAGGCAACAAACCAGAGGAGTTAAAGTAAAATGGGTGAACATAAAACCAAGAAATTGGTTTGCTAACCTGTAAACGTCACGCGCATATCTCAAAGATCGACTATTTATAAAATTTTCCTTGCACCACTTTCTAAAGCTTTTGTCAACTTTATTTCTGCTAAGTTCTGATTTTTTTGTATTCAAAAAATCATTTGCAGATCGATACACATTGATTAGAGTAAGGTGATCTCCTTCAGGATTTGAAAAACATTTCATTTTAGCTCTTACCTGAAAACAAAAGAAACATATAAAGTTTTTACCTTTTAAAGATAAATGATGATGCTAACTTAGCTAAGTATGTAAGACTTAACCATAGCAAACATTTCTTAGAACTCAAAGGATACATTTTCACAACCTAAAAGGCTAAAATGATGATTACCTTTATGATACAGTAACAAAATCTACAAACATAAAGGGAATAGAAACAAAATGTGTCAAGTGTGGACTGACCTCTTCAAACTTCTCGCGAGGGTTGTAAAAAACGGATTCCACTGAAAGCATCGACACGGTTATCAGCATTTCTTCCAAGCAATTGGACTGACTGGCAACAATCAAAGCTTTAGAGTATAGTGGATCTAATGGAAGATGAGCCATTTGATGTCCTATTGGATTAGATAGTTCACCGTCACCTACTAAAGCCCCTAGCAGAATCAATTGCTCCAACGACTTGAAAATAGCTTGTCTGTATGGAAATAAAGGTCAAGGTTACCAAAGACAAACCATTCAATCAACATCTATAAATACAAGGCAATAATAACCCTTCAATCATTTTTGTTTTTGTTTTGATATCTATGATTGTCCCGGCCAACTTAGACACACCTCAATTAATGTCACATGACATGACCCTACAACATTTGGATGTCAAGGAAACCCTTTGGAAATTAATTCCTAGGTTGGTGGCAACCCATCACTTCTTAACTCCTCAAGACCCTCTTGACTACTAGGCCACTCCATGATGGTTAGTTACCATTCAATCAATGTTTATAAATAACTCTCTCACGCGAAAAGAAAAACTAAGCAGTTTGCTAAATATTAATTTTATATCGAAAGCAATATACTCGGAAAAATTGTGCACCTTGGCGGTTTTTCTAAGAATTCAAACTCCATGATATTATCAACACCTAAAGCCTTCAACTGTAAAATGACATTAGAAAGGTTGATTCTCTGAATCTCTGGCTTTGTTGAATCTTCCAGATTATAAAACATATTCTCGGTATACAGACGAAAGCATTTTCCAGGTCCTTCACGACCAGCACGCCCACTGAAGCAGAGCAATATTAACAACAAAACACTCACTAATAAAATACAAGTTCATTTAGCTAAACTTATAACCTAAACAAAATTTCATAATAAGACTCCTGCTTAACCCAACATGTTACCTCCTTTGTAGTGCCTGCGCCTTCGAAGTTCTAATAACAGTCAATGATTCTATTCTTTTGTTCGGATCATAGGCGCGTGCTTTTACAAACCCAGGATCAATAACATACTTGATTCCAGGAATTGTCAAGGAAGTCTCAGCAATATTTGTTGCCAATATCACCTAAAAAGTAGATATTAATCAACCCAGAATAAGACAAAATGAGGGTAGTTATTACAAACAAGAATCATCAAATGTAACAAATGAAACAAACAAGGATACCTTACGAACTCCAGGTGGAGCTGGGGCAAAAACTTGTAGTTGCTGCTCGGATGGGAGTGCTGAATATATAGGAATAATTACTAACTTCTGTTTTTCTTCGGGTAACTTCCGAATCTTATCCTAAACAAGATTTTCTATAGATTCTATCTCTTCTTGGCCGGTCAAAAATGCAAGTACATCCCCCGGACCCTCCTCTAGATGAATCTAGTTGACAAGACATGTGTATTACGACATGGAGTGTTCAAACAATAAACTACATTTAGGAAACAAAACTTATATAAAAGTCATGGAAACATGTATGATGTATAAAATAGAAAGTGACTAGACATTTTACATGTTACAAAAAAAAACATCACTAGCAGAAAGAAACCCTGAACTCAATAAGATAGAGAGATCCAAGGTGAGAATTTAAATACTACCTGAAATATGGTAATAAGAGTGCCCTCTAAATAATCTAGTGCAAGCTGCCGAGAATAAAAGGTAGCTACGGGATATTGACGCCCGAGGACATGGCACACCTTTGCACCACCAAAGTACTGAGAAAAAAGGAATGCATTTAAGCTGGCCGACATGATAATTAACTTTAATGGAGGTAATTTCCTTCCTTGACATCTCTTAAGGGAACAAACATATTTACTACTATTTCTATTTTCTAACATCAAGCTATTAACATTCCTGTCCACATCATTAAGAGAGTCATTCAAAGAACTAGCTCTTGCTTGCTGCACTTTTTTCAAATATCCTAACAATACATCAGTATCAACTGTTCTTTCATGAGCTTCATCAACAATAATAACTGAATATCTGGAAAGATAAGGATCCAGCAATGCTTCCCTGAAAATTTATAAAAGAAACATGATTCCTATGTTAGAACATAGCACGAAATCCTCATTCACCATAGCTTCACTGTCTACCCCGTGTATTTTTTATTGAACAAGTTTATGTTATTTATCCCTCATACCTATCGATATAGATTACATGAAAATAAGAGGAAAACGCATGTAATGCCTTCAAAATATATGTACGCGCAAAGACAAAAAAGTGTCTCAAATTAAAATTTTAACATCTTTCTAGGAAGTTTAGTTCAAACCATTGCTCTTTTCGAAACTTCCTCTGATTGAAAGCAATTGATTGTAAACCTTAAAAGTTTCATTTCTTGTGTGTTGTATATAAAAGAAAAGGAATAATAATGTGTCACAACGTATGTGTGTCGTACATTTTCAAAAACTGTTGTGTAACCATGTCCATGTCATATCAATATCCCATGTCGGAGGATGTACTTCTTTTATTCCTTTACCTAAAAGTTTCATTTCTTGTTAAGAAAAAAATAGTAGCATTTTAAAAACAAATCAACTGTATCAAAGCACTCATCCAGGAGTTCATTGCATTGACATTAAGTGAGGGAGCCTAAGGTGTTCATGATTCTATATTATACCTCAGTAGTAAACCATCTGTCATAAACTTGATTCTTGTGGAACTAGAAGTTACATCCTCGAATCTGATAGAATACCCAACTTTTTGACCGACCGTGACACCGCATTCCTCAGCAACTCTTTTGGCTACAGACAGGGCAGCAAGACGCCGAGGCTGGGTCACCCCAATAACTTTTCCATGTCGACAAAACCCAGCATTAAAGAGGAACTGAGGTATCTCTAAAATATAACAATACAAATGTCAAATAGTCAATAAAAATTGGTTTGGCATAATAGTAACAAAAATCATTTTAGAAAGATGAGTTAAAATCTCACGTGTTGTTTTTCCACTCCCAGTTTCACCAACAACAATCAATACATCATTTTCATGCACCTCTTGTATGAAACTTGTCTCAACTAAGCACATGGGACAGAAATCAAATGAAAAAGGATTAATAAATTTCAATTGTAAGGGTAAGAAATAACTTGAAAGATATGAAGATGATCAAAAGAATTTTGATCAATACCAGATGCTATGGGAAGTGACTTTCTCTGTTCTTCAATTTCTCTTCTTCTCTTCCTACATAAGAACAAAAATCACATGACTAAAACTGAAAGTAGTACCCAAACATGAGAAGCCAAAGTTCTATGCTAACGCCAAATCTATTCGACGAACAGTGACGTAAAGTTCGCACCATCCTTCCGAGTCTTAACAACAAAAAATAAACAAAGTATAAGAAAAGTGACATAAAGTTGAGTTAAAACTATGTAAGTAGCATGCCTAGAGACATAGTCATTAGACGAGACGTTCGCATTGCCAACTTGACTTTCCATTGCGTTGTTGATTCCTGCAGGAGCCAAAAATCCATATAAACAAATGGCTATTGTTATCAATCACTTAAAAAATGGTTACATGCAACAAAATTTAAGAACCTTTAGGATATATCTGTTAGTTGACAATTGACATAATTAAATTTACCACAACCCATTAACTTAAGCTTTTGGGTTCATTAGTGATTTAACATAATTCAACAATATCAAATATAACCAAATCGTTTGAAAGACAAATTATATAACCATTGAGAATACAGATTAATCAGTAATTGATCATCAACAATTCAACCTGTACACCTGGGCTGCTATGAGAATTTTTGTTGATATTGTCTTAGTCGAAAATAAGAGCAAGCGAGAGTAAGGGCAACCTTCAACCTCCGACGTCATCTCCCTTGTCGTAGCGGAAATAAATAATCATATTCAATCAAACATGTTCGACTACCTAACCATAAACGAGGGGCCTAGTGGTCAAGATGCCTTGGGAAACTAAGAGCTATGAAACATGGACAAGGACAAGAAACACGAACACTGATACGACACGACACAGTGATACACCAAATTCTAAAAAATTAGGACACGAATACATAGAGGGTACATTAGTATTTTTTCAGTGAATATGTAAATTTAGCATAAAATACTATGTACTCTACTAAAAAGCATATAATGTCAAGTTAATTACAATGGGCATCAGTTACGTGTTGGGAGAACTTTAGCTGATGAAGATGGATTTTTTTTTTCTTTTTCCTTTTTATTATTTAGTTAATTATAAGATAACATTAATTATTTTGGATTTGACTCGAGAATTTGGGCTCAAAGACCACACATGTGTCCAATATGTATTCAAGGAGTGTCCGAGGTGTGTCCTATTATTAAAAAATGAGAACACTATCCGAGTAGTGTCCGCAAGAATCCATGTCCGATACTTGTTCGACACAAATTCTTCCACTATTTTGAAGTGTATGTGCTTCATAGACTAATAGACTAAGAGGTGATGGGTGGTTTAATCCATGTGACAACCTAACTAGGAACTAATTTCCTACGGGTTCCAGTAAGGCGTTATATCCCGTATGCACAGAAGCTGGCCCCGATAGTTATGGATTTCGTCCAGTAATTTGGTAGTGTGATTTTTCAGAAACTAACAATAATAAACGTGCTAATGTTATAAGTGAAGGGTGATAATATTCCTGATAATAAAACAACAAAAATATACAGCCAACAATTATACCAAAATCTAAATCAACAAATAAACGTACAGGACAGCTATTCAACGGTTGCGATCTTTCCGGCGATTATGTGGCCCACCGGAGAGTGACGGCAACGGCGTCGCAAGGCGGAGGCGCTCAACGGCCAGGGCGTTGCTAGCTACAAGATTCTTTTGCGTGGATTTTCTATCCAACGAAAAAGAAGAAGAAAAAAAACGTTTGGGCGTTTTGCGGGAAGGAGAAGGAAAGGAAGGAAATATTTTTTTTAATATTTTTTATGAGTAGCAAAATAATAAAAATAATAAATCTTTCTTGAACAAAATAATTATAATAAATCTAGATATATCATAATTTTAGAAAAAATCAAATACAATAAAATCTGAACCCGTTAATTTGAATTAACAGATTTCACCAATTTGAATATTTCATTAGAGTGAATAAATGGTGTTGTTGATTATCTTAATTGATATTAATCTATTTTAAGTCCACGATTATAAATTTGAACGTATAAATTAGTATTTAGATAAGAGCAGTTTTGAATTAAATTTGAAATGAAAAATCTCTTAATGCCACAGACTAGTGGTGAATATAGGTTGGATCGAAAGATATTTTCAACCCAATCTAAATTTTTAAAAAAAAATTAATAGCGGTCATTTTCAAAATAGGGAAATATAGCATCTATGACATGCTATCTATTTGGCATTCTAAAATTTCGATTGAAATTTTATTTTTGTTTGCACAAATTTGAAGTAATTATGTTTTATGTAATTATTAATTAAAGAAGAAAAATTTTACTTCTTAGATCATTTTTAAGAAATAATTATAAATTTCTAGAAATAATTGTAAATTTATTTTCTTATTTTTTTATTCTGGAAATTATTTTTATTAAATTCCATAATGCCCTTATCATCATTAATTACCATTTTTTCTTTTAATTTTGAATTTTCGGATTTTTCATTAAAACAAAATTAATTTCACAATTATTGCAAATAGAATCATTCCATATTTATACATCCCATAATCAATGCATTTAATTTCATTAATTACACATATTATTTTTCAAATTTCAAACACCATACACGTTCTTCCTCACCACACCAAAAAACCATTTTCATTTCCTTTTCATTTTCTTCAATTCCGATCTATCAAACATCACACTTCATTTGTTCTCATTATTTTGCGATCTCCATTCATGTTAGTCCACCATACTGTACTTACCGATTTTAACGGATTTAAGTATCTTCTAAGACAATTTGTATTTTCAAGCAAGCTACTGTTCCATTGTTTTTGCATTTTATCAGATATGTCTCGGTCGTTAGAGTATGTTATGTATTTTTCATTCTCAGTTTTTCTTTCCCATCATGTATTTTTATAGTACTATGTAGCATTATGCATTATATCGTACAAACATTATTTTTCTATATATCTTTATAGTACTGTTTAATGTACAAATAATGTGGCATTCGTCAATAAGTATTGTCATTACAGTATAGTTTACACGT
>JBBMEF010000003.1:746748-760250 GCA_037832685.1 Sicyos baderoa | reverse complement strand
CGAGAATTAAGGTTCATGAGCTTAGATAGAAGTTGAAGACGGATCTTTTGACCCAGCTCAAGGATGTTAAGGCGGAGTTTTCTCCTCTCCGCGTCGCTAAGGTCACGGGTGGCGCTCCCAACAAGCTCTCAAACATGTAATTTAAGTCGAAGGCGGATTTTTTTTTTTTTTTTGGAAACAAGGTAGAGAGTTCAATTGGGAGTGAGTTTGTAAAAATGAAGGAGAGAGAAACAGAATTATTTTTATTTAAAATTTAACCATATTGAATTTTTGAAAGTCTAGAACCAATATTGAACTTTTGAAGATCTAGGGACCAAAATGGTAATTTAACCATATAAATATAAAAGAGAAATATTTAAACCTAAATAATAATAAATAATTTGTGGCTCATATGTAATGACCTGACCTAATTATGCATGGAAGTTTAATTTTTTTTTTTATATATATATATATATATAAATAAGAGGGTTGAATATTATAGTCTTCCAACGGTCGGTTTGTAAACGCAAACTTGATTTGTATACAACAAGCAGCTTGACCACCACGTCTGACGAAAGATGGGCGGCCGGAAAGATGAGACTTATGCAACTTCCGACCACCAAACTCCGTTCATTACTCAAAACCCTAAAAGCAACAACTCTTTTGTTTTTCTCTGCGCAATGGTTGCTTCCATGTCTTGTCTTCTGGCCGGTTACGGTGAGCGAGCCACCATTTTACTTTCTTCTTTGCTTCATTCATTTATTTCTAACCACTCATTTCGATTCAGATATAGGTGTAATGAGTGGAGCCGCAATCTACATCCAACAAGACTTCGATATCTCCGATGTCCAGGTTGAAGTTCTTGTCGGAATTATGAACCTCTACGCCGTTGTTGGTATTGCCGCCTCCAGTAAAACCTCCGACTGGATTGGCCGCCGGAAAACTCTACTTCTCTCCGCTGGCTTCTTCTTTGTCGGAGCCCTTCTCATGGGATTCTCCCCAAATTACACCGTCCTCATGTTCGGCCGATTCATCGCCGGCGTCGGCGCCGGATTTTCCCCCTTGACTACCTCTGTCTACACCGCCGAGGTTTCTCCGTCTTCGTCTCGTGGCGCCCTCTCCACTTTTCCGGAGGTCCGTTGTTTGGAAGAACATATCTGATTTCATTTATTTAAAAAAAGAGAGAATTAACATTTTTTAAAATAATTCATTCATACCACATTTTACTCAAAAATCTTATTCTACTATCATTAAACTTCTATCGATTCATGATATAATTTTAAATGATTGATCAACATAAAGTAATAGACTTCAATTATTTTTGTGCTAAAAATGAACGACCGGACATTATTTATTTTATTTTTAATATACATCCACAATCCCCATAAAAAAAAGTGTGCACTGAGATTGGATGCGACGTCAGTAAAAGGGTTTCTCTGAAGAAATGAATTATAATATGATAAAAATTTTGCAATTCTTTTGTAATTGGATTAAAATGTACCCTTATTTATAATAAGTTTGAAAAATACCTTTCGAGGTTCTGATGAATTTGTTGCAGGTGTTTACTAACGTCGGCATTTTAATCGGATACATTTCAAATTTCGCATTCTCCAAGCTCCCAATCCATTTAGGGTGGCGATTTATGCTCGGAATCGGCTTCGTTCCGTCGGTTTTCTTAGCCGCCGTCGTTATTTTGGTCATGCCGGAATCCCCACGGTGGCTGGTTATGCAGGGCCGAATCGGCGAAGCCAAACAAGTCCTCCTCAGAACCTCAGATTCAATTGAAGATTCTCTACACCGTCTCGCCGATATTAAAACCGCCGTCGGAATTCCGGCGAGTTGCGACGACGACGTCGTTTTAGTTCCGAAACAGAGCATTCGCGGCGGCGGCGTTTGGAAAAAGCTCTTCCTCCGCCCGACGCCGGCGGTCTGCCACATCCTCATCACCGCCGTCGGCATCAATTTGGTGGCAGAGGCGACCGGCATGCAAGCCGTCGTTTTATACAGCCCCAGAATATTGGAGAAGGCCGGAATTTCGTCCTCCGATCAGAAGCTTCTAGCGACGGTGGCCATCGGCGTGACGAAGACCGCCTGCGTCTTGGTCGCCACCGCCTTTTTCGACCGGATCGGACGGCGGCCGTTGGTTTTGACCAGCGTCGCCGGTAAAATGATTTCGCTGATTGGTTTAGGGACGGGGCTGATGATCATTCAGAAGTCGCACGAGCAAGTCACGTGGGCGGTGGGGCTGTGCATTGCGATGATGTTATCCGACGTGGCGTTTTTCTCAATTGGGATGGGGCCCATGTGCTACGTCAGCTCGGAGTTTTTTCCTCTGAAGCTACGCGCCCAAGGGGTGAGCGTGGGGATAATTACGAATACAATTGTGGGCGCAGTTGTGACAATGACGTTTTTGTCCCTGTCCAGTGCAATTTCCATCGGTGGCGCGTTCTTCCTCTACGCCGCCGTTGCGGCGGTGGGTTGGCTGTTTATTTATTTGGTTTTTCCGGAGACGAGAGGTGTGAATTTGGAGGATGTGGAGGGTCTTTTTGGTAATTTTGAGTGGAAGTTTTCCACTTTCAATCGAATACCGAATTAAGGCTTTAGAAGGTGTTTGGAGGTGGAATTCTATTATAAATTATATGAATGAAGGGTTATTTTCCATGATTAAAAATTTGAATTTTTATAATAACCTCTTTTAAATGTAATTAGTTGTAGAGCTGATTCATTATTCTTTTAATGCGGTGAGAAACAATAATTCGTTTGAATGTGGTTAAAAATAAATGATTAAAAATGAGTGAGTATAAAAATGAACAATTACTTTGAATGATTAAATTAACTCGATTAGATGTGATTATTTGAAAAGATGTTGTAAAAGTTCATTTATAATAACTCGATTAGAAAAAAAAGGCATGTGTGTAGTGTAGGCTTTTCCTCCATTTTGAGTTATCACATCATTTACCATTTTTATTAGATTCTCCACTTGTTGAACCTTCTTTGTTTCATCCCTAGTCCTATTATCGAAAACCAAGCAACGGTTCTTGCACGCGGCGGCTATGATATTCTTCAATGCCACCGGGCAATCTCGACCCAAGTAATCATCAAATGTGTTGTCGATACTCTTGAGCTCGTCTCCTCCAGTGAACAACACAATGACGACAAAGTCCACGATCTTTGTTCCGAACAATTTTTGTAGGGTTCGGATGGTTGCTTCTTCTTCTTGTGAGAGACCGAGGTTGTTTGTAAAAGTGGCATACTAAGTCTAAAAATGTTAATATATTAAGAGATTTAAAAACATTTTGAATGTCATCAATTATGTGTTGAATTGCAACCAAACAATGAAATTATTGTGTTACTGACCCATTTCGTATTATTAAATCATATTCAATTTAAGATAAACATTAATTTAAGAAACAATTTCTTTCGAGTTTCCTTAATATCCAACTATCATAAAGTCATACGCGAATGCGACAATTGATCTGTAATTAAATTACCTGGAGTGTCTATAACATTTATGAGTCTCCCATCTTTTGTAACACCTGAAGATCTTGTCTGAGATATGAATGCCTTTCTTCCAAGAATACTGTTTCCATTCCCTGTTTTACCCATTAACACCAAAGTTAGTGGAGAAACACCCTCATGAACCATTTTTATGATTTTTTATTTTTTTTTCCCTACAATTAAAACTTGAAGAAGATGAATTGTAAGATAAATTTTATTTCCCCTTTTTTTATATTCACATAAAAGAATGGAAATGAACTTATAAATTCTAAAGTTACCCATTCTATAACTATTCCTCAAAAAAAGAGAGAGAAAAAAAGAAAGAATATCACTGAAATGGAATAAATATAAAAAATATTTTTAACTTTTATATTTGCTTTCTATTATTTTAAAGGACGATTAGATTCTACCCATTTTACAAAAGAGAAAATACTTTATATTTCGAGAATCATTTATATGCCTTTATATATATTTTTTAATATCAAGTGAGATGAAGATGAAAGACTTGAACCTCAAACTTTTTTGCAGAAAATGCCTTAATCCAACTCATGTATTTAGATTGACACAAAAATTAGGATATGATTACTAGTATCTTAGTTCTAAAATTAAAAATTTTGTTTATGAAATTTATTTTGCAATCATGGATTTTTGTATAATATATATTCAAACAGTTAATAATTTATTTTTGATAGTTCATATATATGTTTTTGGATTTTATATTAAGGGCTTTTTCATTATAGAAAAAGAATTGAATATTTCAATATATGAAGAAAAAAAATTGGGGCATCTATATAAAATGATCAAAATATTCATATTTCAATCGATACAACCGATAACTTTCAATCTACTTCTTTATTATTTTAAATGTCAAATGAAATATCTTAAAAAAAAAAAAAACTATAATTAAAATAGACATCATAAAATCGATCATCTAAATCAGTAAATTCTCTTTATATTATTTTAATAGATTACACCAATACATCTTTCATTCAAAGTAAGATATTTTTCTATATCTTTTAAAAAGTATATATTTTTCTATATATATATATATATATATTATTTTTCTATATCTTTTAAAAATCTATATTCATTATTTATTTATTTTTCATTCAAAGTAAGTTATTGAAGAGGAGTGAAAATGGAATCATAATATAACACATCCGCCACCGCCGCCACCACCACCACCCCGGGGAGCTCGCGGTCTTTCGAGTTCGGTGCGTAGCCGTTCATTGAGCATTCGAATTTCTTTGGAAGATTGGTTTTGAATCTCTTCTGCTCTTTGTTCTGCTTTAATTCTTGCTTGTCTTTCAGATTCAAGTTGTTGTTCAAGCTTGGTTTTGACATCTTGTAACTTGACCTGAAACTTGACATGAGAAAACAAGCCATGTGTGTAGGCTTTTCCTCCATTCTGAGTTATTACATCATTCACCATCCTCGTTAAACTCTCCACTTGTTTAACCTTTTTTTTTTCATCCCTGGTCTTGTTATCGAAAACCAAGCAACGGTTCTTGCACGCGGCTATGATATCCTTCAATGCCGTCGGACAATCCCGACCCAAGTAATCATCGAATGTGTCGTCGTCATCCTCGAGCTCGTCTCCTCCGGTGAACAATACAATGACAAAGTCCACGATCTTTGTTCCAAACAAAGTTTGTAGGGTTCGGATGGTTGCCTCTTCTTCCTGTGAGAAACGAGTCCTCACTGAGAAAACCAAGATAACTGCATGAATACCTTCTTTCACAAGATCAACGCATTTCACAATTTCTCTTGCAATATACTCTGCTCCAACTGATGCATCGAAGAGTCCTGCATGCATGCACCAATTCATTTGACATTTAATACCAAAATAAATATTCTTGAGAGTGATCAGAACTCAAATTTATAATTTCATGGTTATTAGATTGTACGTACGTGATGTCATCGCTCTTTTTGACCTTAAGAGTCGGACACACACTTTTGTTCAACTAATATTCTAATTGACAGTTTTAGTCCAGTTTATAATTTGTTGCTAAATGTTCAAATTGGTTGACGATAAGTCTAGATCCCAAAGTACACCGAAATTTAGAAGATTTTAAATTTGTGTCAATTTTATAAGAATTTTAAAAGAAGTGAAATATAATCTTTTGTTTTCTGGATCAACTTTTTGTCTCTCTGGTTTATTTAGAGAACCCTTATGGAATGGTTTAGTAATCAAAGAGGATTTTGGAGTGCTTAATGTGATATGTTCAATCTATGATGGTCACCTACGTAGAAATTAATTTCCTACGAGTTTTCTTGAAATTTAAATGTTGTAGAGTCACTTTTAACTACTCAAAATAATTCTTTATTTTAAATTTATATCCAAACAAATTATTGTCACAAACTCATCTAGAGAAAAAAAAATCGCAATCAAACTTGTTTTTTACTACAACTTTTCCATAAAAATCTACATCCAATGAATTGCAAAAATTTAAATTTATAACTACTCAAATTTTCATCCAAACACCAACTAGGTCAACTAAAATAAAACATGTAACATCAATCAAGATCAGATCAGAGGTTGAAATCTTTGAAAAAAAAAATCAACTTTTGTAAAATTGACATACTAAGTTGAAAAATGTTAATTTATAAGAGATTTAGAAACATTTAGAACAACATCAACAATTTCCTAGATTTAAATTAACAATTTTAAATGAAAAATCAAGAGTATACATGATCTAGTAAATAGAACTTAAGGGTTCTAAGTTTGAATCCTCCGCTATCAATTTTTTAAAATTAAGAAATAATAAGTTCAATAGGAAGAAATTAGTAGTATATCATATTCAATTTATAGTAAACATCTATTTATGAAATAACTGCTTACAAATTTCTTTAACTTGGTAGTATATCATATTCAATTTATGGTAAACATCTATTTATGAAATAACTTCTTATAAATTTCCTTGATATCAAATTATCGTTGTGTCCACTAAAAATAATTAAGATGAGCGTAAATTTGACCGGACGTAAATATTGATAGTTTTTTTTTTGTAAATTACCTGGAGTGTCTATAACATTTATGACTCTCCCATCTTTCCTCACACATGATTGCAACTCTGAAGATCTTGTAACACCTGAAGATCTTGACTTAGATATGAATGCCTTCCTTCCAAGAATACTGTTACCAGTTGCACTTTTTCCATTCCCTGTTCTGCCCATCAACACCAAAGTTAGTGGAGAAACACCCTGATGAACCATTTTTATGATTTTTTTTTTTTTTTTTTGGCCTTACTCTGAACTTGAAGAAGATGAATTGTAGATAAATTTATTTTTTCCTTTTTATAATCCATAAAAGAATGGAAGTGTGAGCCAAAATCAAGGTATAAATTCTAAAGTTACCCATTCTAATGGACTCTGCGGGTGGATGTAACACGACCATGATTCAAGTGGGAGTATAGATAAGTTATTCCTCAAAAAGAAAAATCAAGGAATATCACAAAAAATGAACAAATATTAAAAGGATTTTTTAACTTTTTATATTTTTCTTTTTAGTATTTTTAGGACGATTAGGTTCTACCACTTTACAAAAGATAAAATTCTAAACCCCTATCATAGGTTGATGTATATTTTAGATGGATTATACATTAAACTTACATGAACTAAATATTATTTTCATATTGATGATTGATCATTTGAACTATCCAAATGTATAGCACTCCAAACAAAGAAAAACTAGCAATACCAAAGTTTAACTACACTAAATCAAATTACAACTTAAATCTTTTAGTAAGTTCTTATTTCCAAAAGTTTATGGAATTTAAGGTTCTGTACAAAAAAAAAAAAAAAAAAAAAAAAAAAAAAAATCCAAGCGTAAGATATCTGGTATATTAATATAATAAAAACTGGACAACACCAAAACTGTAAAACTACCTCAGGCATAACTCAGTTGATGAAGTGCTAATCAGTAATTATCATCCCAAAACTCAATTGTACTACAATAGAAAATGTGACAAACTGTAAAATCTGGATGTGTCTGTTACGTACAACTTCTGGATGGTAACTAAATGTAAGTTTTAAGTCTGGAAAAACATCATTTAGTGTAAAATATTAGTCCAACATAATGCAAAACATACATCAAAAGGATACCAGCCACAGACAAAAAGATTTTCCTTTTCACCTTCTAATCTCGCTTAACTGCTATGCACTTTCAGGATATCTAATTTCAAGGCGAATACAAGAAACTTCAAGCGGAACTGCCATCGCCTTTATCTTGCGATGATGAATCTATTGCCGGTTTCTTCGCAGGGTTTGAGTCAGCAGACTCTGAATTTGTTGACACTCGTTTCACTCCCCTTCCGACAACGCCAAGGTGCGTCACTCCAGCTGTGCCACCATTCGTGTGGGCAGTTGAGACAGTAGGAGAATCAAATCCTCCATTGCTGTTAGCTGAACCCATCTGTGAGGAGTTCAACACTGCCGGAAGTGGGGGTGTGATCTTTTCGGGTTTTGCCTTGGCCGATCCTATCCCAAGGATCTCAGAGAGAATTGACTTTGGGTTTGAAGCTAGCTGTTGAAGATCTTCAAGCTGCAAACATGAAAACAATGATAAGAATTTCACATTTCTCGGTCGCAGTAATTACTTTCTGAAGTTATAATCTAAATTCACCTTCTTTTCTAGCTCAACCAAAAGCCCAGACAGAGTTTCAATTTCAGATTGTTTCTCTGTTGCAGCATTGTCATTGTCAGTCTGTGAGACATCGGAGGATAACGGGACCTCTGGTTCTGATCCAGAAGTAGAAGAAGCTGTCGTTGGCACAATGACACTCTTTACTTCTTCAGTAAGCCGCAGCATACGTGACTTGCAAATTGATATTGCCTTCAGGCAAAATGAAATGGCTTCCTGTGGCTGCGAACCAAACTCGAGACACAAGCATATGCGGAAGTTTCTAGAGTTTTCAGTTAAAGGATGCAAAGCACACTTTCCACACATGAAAAGAAGTGATAGGATTCAAATTTAGACACCAATAGTAAATTGATTTTCAAAAAAAAAAAAAAAAAAAAGAGAAACAAAACTTACATTATAAAAGAGAAAAGAAAAAGAAAAAAAGGTAGACGAAGGATCCTGCCAAGTCAAGAGGAATTACAAGAAATCTTCCCAGTTGGAAAAGATACGAGTTAAAGAGTAGTTTTTAAAATATCACTTGAAATAGTACACTAAGTAGAAGCATAGATTCTAACAATCTACCAGAAATTCATAAGCTAATATTTTTAACAGAATTTAAGATCAAGTACCTTGAAAACAGATGAGTGTATGTATGTGTGTGTGTGTGTGTTTTTTTTAGAGTATTTGAAAATCTTGAGTTTTATGTACACATTCAATTCTATTTACATGCTTAAAAGAGCTTTAGAATCTGAAAGAGGGATACAGTTCAGCAAGCTGTCGATTGTCTGGCTCAACAAGTCTTTCTAAAATTGATAATGCTTTCTGGTAGTCACTAAGGGAAGTTTCATTGTCCTCTACATGAAGGAGAAAAAAGAAAACCATATTTTAAAATTGATAGATAAATCTCTCTTACTGGTGTGAGAGAGAGAAAACACAAACCATATAAAATGCACGTGTACCTCTCTCTAGTGCAACTTCTGCTAAGGCTGACAAAATGTCCACTTTCTCCATCGTGTCACCCGAGTCTTTTTCAACGATTGCTCTAGCAATATCTAGCATTTTCCAAGCTAAATCCAGGTCAGACTCATCTTCATCCGCATCTGCTAAGTCCTCAGCATCACTATCATCCGCAGCTTCTTCTCCATCCTGATCCTTCTTATCGGATGCTGTCTCAAAGAAAAACAAGGAAAATAGAAGGTCAAAAAGCTCCTCAAGAGATAAACTAAAAAGAAAATAAACCAGCAATAGCTAACACAATCAATATCATAGTTTCTAGAATGATGGAGGTTAATAATTAGGAAAGTGAGTTAACTTTGGGTTTAATTAGTTTTACCCTCACTTGAAATAGCACACAAAGGTTTAGCGTCGACGACGAGAGAAGAAAAAGAATGTTGTCATTATTCGATGCCGGAGGGAGAGGAGGGAATTGTTTTTTTTTTAAGATTTAGGGTTTGGGAGAGTTTTAGAGAGAGGAGTAGAGAGAAATAAATTCCTATTTGGTCAATAGATGATCAAAAGGCAATAATTTACAAGTGTGACACTCGGGATACATACAGAAGTAAAGCACTGAACATCAATAACTTATTAAACATTAAGGTTTAGAAATCCCTAAAGACTAGTTAATATTTCCATTGGTTACTAAAACAACAAAACTTATGGGTTTGAATTTAAACTTCTCATGACCTTTATAATTCATCTAACTCTACAATAATGTACAGGCATTTTCTTTGATAAAATTATAGAAGATGCACAGAGCCAGACTCAATATGCAAAAGAAGATGCAAGCCTAGATTAGGTGAGATGCATTGTATCACATAGAAAAGTAATTCTTCTTAAATAAGTAAATATTGCAGACCATAACACTTTGGAAAGAGACTAGAAAAAGAAACGATTGAGATACTACCATCATCTGACATCAAATGAAAGGAATGAACAGAGGAAACAAGAAATAATGAGGAAGACAGATTCTATGAAGGCACTTATATCCAAGACATAGAGGTGAAGGGTGATCTATGGTGGCCACCTACCTAGAAACTAATTTCCTACGGCTTTCTTTGACATCCAAATGTTGTGGGGTCAGACATTATGTCCCGTGACAATAGTCGAGGCGTGCACAAGCTAATCTGGACAGTCACAGATATTTAGAAAAGACATTTTAAAAAAAAAACTTATATGCAAGACATAAGGGAAGGTATTTGAGTGTTCACTGCGCTAAGTCACCACACCAAGATATGTCAATCATCAAGATTCAGATCAAATGACCTCCATTAAGGCAAAACCACCCACCCACCTACCCAATATGAGGTGGAAGTTGTTAAGGCACTAGATAGTAATACCGATCTAGGATAATATTAAGATGTGAGTTGCAAATATAACCGCCTTTATAGAGGGTGGGTCTCTCCCAAATACCAAGACTTGTATACAAACTTACAGCAGAAAACTTAACCAATAGACATCTTAGCCCAAAATATAATTTAAGACAAAAGCCTTAACGAGAGGAGGTGAATTTCCTGCGTTGCAGTCCTCTTCAGAATGCACATTTCTAATTGAGGCTTTGACAGAATACTTAACAAACATGTAGGTGTGTGTTCTAAACAGGGAATGATGATGCTCATTAATGATCAATAAGTATGTCCTAACTAAGCAATATAGAAAAACATTTCTATTCACAAGAAAGAAACAAAGCAAAAATCACATCCAAACGACTAATGTAGATAAGCCAATAATAAAAAAAACTATCATGCTTGTAACATTTCAGTTGAAGTACTTCAATGAAACATTGTCACCATAAAACCAGCAGTGTTTTATACATGCTTGCTCAGTATACATATACATTTTTTTTGAAATAAGGTAACCACGCCCGTCCCTAGGCCAGGCACCAGAGACATCGAAGGAATGTCATAGTTGAGTCTTGAACCTAGGACCCTCAGTAAACATGTACTTATGCACTAAATTCATCACTTTAATTTTCAGTGAAATACATCAACGAAATCAAGATAAAATAAAAACCAGAAGCATGTTGCTGTCACTCAATGCTCAAGAATAAAGATTTATCTCTCTCTTTCAGGAGGGAGGAGAGGGGGAGAGGGAGAGAGAATATCATATTGAGGTGGAATCATCCTCAAGTAAGTCAACCATTAGAGGGGAATTCATTATGCTCCAACATGCCAGGTTCATTTTGGTTAAAAATAGTCTAAATTAGCAAATAGCCAAGGAAAAGAAAAGAATTGAAAGAAGGAACAGTTCGTATGTTGCAATTTTCAATTCCGAATAATTAATGTTATGGAAAACAAACCTTTCTTAAGAAAATGAAAGAATTCTATAATTTCTTAAAAAATATAAATTGGTTTTCTCTACCATATGAAAATGTCCAATACCATAAAAGAAAAGGAAAATGAAAGTTAGAAACTAGATTAGTGAGACATCAAGAGGAAGATACCAACCATCATCTGTAACTCCATCGACCAGTTCAGCATTGCTCGAAACAGAAGCTTTTGAAGATTCACCATTTACAGCAATCTTCACAGATTCATCTTTGTCAGATTCACCTTCTTTCTTTGGGACAGCGCCCAGTGGGTCTGTCTCCTCCTGGGCTTTGTACAATAAAGCGCATCCATATTTGTAGTACAATTTGACACATTCTGGAGCCAGTTCACTATAATGTGCAGCACTGGAGTACGGTATATTCAAGATTATTACTAGGGAAAAAACCAATTCAAAGGATACAAGATGCATTAAAGTATATAAATGGTAGTGTGTGCCTAATGATCAAGACTCGTCATGGGTTCAAATCTCCCTACCTTCCGATTGTTGTAGACTTTAGAAAAGATGAAGTATCGAAATGCTAGTAGTTTAGGCCCTGTTTTTTTTTGTTTTTGTTTTTCAAATTTAAGCTTATTTTTACTCAAATTTCCTACCATGTGTTCCCCCTCTCCTACAATGTATCCATCTTTCCTTAGAGAGAGTAGTAGGATGCTAACCAACTTTCAAAAACAAAAACAAACTTCTGGAAGCTACTTTTTTTTGTTTCCAAATTTTGGTTTGGTTTCTACAAATATAGGTACGATGTAAATATCTAAGTAACAAAAAATATATGGTAAGGTAGTTGTTGTAGGCTTAAATTTCAAAAACCAAATAGTTATCAAACGGGGACTTAATAATATACTTTTCACATCCTAAAAGAGACGTTAAAACCAGGTATTCTAGACTAGAAATTTAAAAACAAAAAAAAAACATATGAACAAATAAAAATAATACCTAATGATACGGTACGACATGTTAACCCGAGCATAGCCATTGATATACAATTTTTGTAAGAACAAGAAAAGCTCAACATTATACAACTTGTACAAACTCATTTTTTTTGGATGAAGAACTTGGTTTACACTCCAAGAGTACCAGAACCTGAACTTCGATCATCTTGCCATAGTTCAAAATTCATAATCAAACAGAAATTGAAAAAAACAAAAACCTAACCTAATCTCTAGGGCACGGCTGAAGCAATCGACAGCCTCGACGAAATCATTATCCTTCATGGCCTTGGATCCCTTCTCCAGCAACTCCTCCGCCAGCTTCAACGATTCCTCGCCGCTTCCATCGGAGGCTTCAGTGACGGCGTTGTTCTTGTTCGGAGAATCGCAAGGCGACTCGACGCCTGCTTGAGCATTGGACTCAGTGGTGACCTCACTGACGTCTAGGGTTTCATCCTTCTCCACCATTACTGTGACCTCCGATGTCGGAGCCTCGTCGTCGGCCATGGCTATAATTGTTCGGAGCTTAAGAGAAAAATGGAGGTGTAAGTGGAGCCTTCCGCACTTCGAGCTACAAAAACCTTTTTGGGCGGAAACGCGATTGTTTGTTATAATAACACCTCCATTTTAATAAAACTTTTATAAATAAATAAACTTTTTTTAAGAAAGTTTTGAAAAAAAAAAAAAACTATTATAACTAAAATTGTAATAATTTTTATGGCTAAAATTATATGATCTTTATAAATAAAATTATTAGAAATAAATAATATATATGACATCAAACATTTTTGATTTTAGGGTGTTTGCTTGACATATTTAAAGAGAATTTAAATTGATATTTACTAACTTATCTTTAAAAATTATATCAAAACAATTTTTTTTTCGTAATTATTCGAAATAACAACTTATTTTTAATATTCAAAATAAGTTATCATGTTTAATTATTCGTTTCTTTTATTTTCTTTTTTTTAATATTCGTGATTGTCGGGCAAATCTTTAAAATAATTCATTTTTAAATTCTTATTTTTAATCATTATATTTCTAATTACTTATTTTGAATCTATATCCAATCAAATTATTTTGGGGAATTTGCATGTATATTACAATAAGATAAAAAAATTGAGTAAATAGCAACTTTTTGAAAATATTTGCAA
>JBBMEF010000003.1:734310-745308 GCA_037832685.1 Sicyos baderoa | reverse complement strand
TATACATCTTTCCTTAAGAAAGTAGGGGAAGACCAACCAACTTTTAAAAACAAAAAAAAGTAGATTCCCAAAATTTGTTTTTGTTTTTAAAAGTTAGTTAGTATTCTGCTACTTTCTTAAAGAGAAAGATGAATAAATAGTAGGAATGATGGAGCACATTGTAAAAAATTTGGGAGAGAATATGCTTAAATTTGAAAAACCAAAAACTCAACCAAATGGTTATCAAACGGGGCCTGAAATGTAAATTTCCCTAAATTCTTTATCTTACATCTATGTTTGAATTTGACTTCAACCTTTTGTGGGGTAAGTAACCCATTTTCCGACTCTACTTTTCTTAAGGACCTTAGAAACTTAATCACATGGGTCCTCAGATTTTGCCAAAATAAGTTTCAAAATCAGCTCTGTCTGCTTCAACTTGTATGAGTTTCAAATTTTGGGGTTATCTATTTTGTGAAATTTTCATTAGCAAATGAAAACTGGAAGAGGATGTTGCTGTCATTGCCTTCTCTTCTTCTTGTTCCTCCCCATCTTTGTGATTCTGTTTTTTCTTGGATTCATCAAAGGTAACCCTTTTTATCAATTTCCTTTTTGTTGATTTGATTTTGGCTATGAAATTGTTGCTGATTTGAATCATTATTTACAGCTCTTGTATTCAGCCCCTTTGTATTTCTAGTGATTGGTTTTGGGGATGCTGGTGTTGTGATTGGCTCATTGCCTGTTCATCTAATCTGGAGTATCATCTGTATAACAAGGTTGTTTTTTTTTTTTTTTTTTTTTTTTTTTTTTTTTAATATATTATTTGTTTGTGGTTTGTTTTAGAATTGAATTAGGGGTTTGGTGTTGAGTAATGACTTTTTGCTCTTATCTAACTTGGAAGCAGAACAAAGATGTTTCGCCCATTTACAAAATGCCTTCTGATTTTAGCTCTTCCATTACCAATAGCATTATGGGTAGTGATTGGAGTTGTTGGAAGTGTTGTTATGGGTATCGGTTACGGCCTCGTGTGGCCTTTCATGGAAACGTTTAGAGCTATCAGTAGAGAAGGCGTTCCAATTTATATGAGATTGATTCGATGCTTCACGGTGAACGTTCTATCTTTTCTTTTGATATCACTAGCCTATTCTTAGTTTAAATTGTAGTTTTGTGCTTTGAGATTCAGTTTTAGGTTGCTTAATCTAAAGAACTTGTTAAGAAATGTTGGGGTTTGTCTAATTTGAGCTAGTTGTTACTTTGGTTTGAAGCTTAGTACTTTTGCAGCTTCCCTCGTTTTTGTCTTGATCTTGTTCTTCGACGTTTGTGGTTTGTTTTTGAAGATTGTGGCTTGTTTATGTATGTAGTTTGAAGATTGACGTTTATAGCTTGTTGTTCTCCTCAGTTTTATTGATTATCTCAGGTGTGCAGTTTGTTGTTTTTGTTTTTGTTTAGTCTTTTAGCCTGGTTTTTGCTTTTTTTTTTCATTGTATTTTGTTGGTATCTTTCCCTCTATTAGAGGTTTGTCATTTTCTTCCTCCTTCGGGAGATATATTTGAAGTTTTGCTTCTTTTCATTTACTTAATGAAAAATTTGCTTCCTTTCTAAAAAAAAAAAAAAAAAGTAATCTAAACAACTTCTTGTCAATTCTTTCATAGGATGGAACATGGAGCAATGTATGGGGAGCGTGCATCATTGTGCGCGACTTTGGAGATTTTTCCTTCCATTCCTACTTCTCCATCATGGAAACAATGGTCGAATGGAAGGGAGAGGAGCCCATCGACATCAAGTATAGTACTGTGCATATAAAGCTACCATTGTTGCTTGTATTGTTTCGTTTGGTATTCAAACCAATACTTACTTTATTTGTATGATCTTCTTGATTGTTGGATTACACTCATCATTCTACATCTGCATCTGAATTGTTGATTTTTTGGGGGGATTTTCAAACTAGAGTTGAATATAATGTACATATTACAGAAGATATATTTTCTCTTATGGACTCAAATGTGATAAGTAATGGACTTCAGCTAACTGTTTTTTTTAGCTTTAGGCAAGTTATAATTGCTAGCTTTATTGTTTCCATTTCCATACGAGTAAGGAAGGCCAACATCTTCATTGGTATGACTATGAGGCTTTTAGGGTGAAACCAATTATGCCAAAAAGATCCTTTTTGTTTATAAGTAATCACAGCAGGTTTCTGATAGAATCTACCACACTTATATTAAATAGGATAATTCTCTAGAGAGGATCTCTCAAAGAGCCAGAGCACAAAAGTCTATAGTTGTTTGATAATGATAAAAGACCTAACATTTCCTATTTATAGTAAACCTAGGAAATAACCTAATTAAGCAGTAAATCCTATTACATAATAAAAGACTATTATGTTGCGCCTGGAATAAACCTTCAACGCTCTCGGGATCGTATCAGTTTCTAAGTAATTACTACTTTCTTAGTATGAACTATATAACCCTACTTGTTTATTTTATTGAGTATAAATATATTTGTTGTTTCTATTGTATAGGATCTATGAAGTAGCTGGTTGCATTTTGGTTGCAGTTGTGGGGATTTTGATTGATGTTCCTATTATCACTGTTATTGTTCTGTACAAAGTTCCAATCATGCTGGTCAAGGGGTGGCACCAGCTAATAAAAGACCTCATAGGAAGGGAGGGCCCTTTCCTAGAGACGGTTTGTGTTCCTTTTGCCGGTCTGTGGATATTGCTATGGCCTGCCGTTGTCCTAATCGCAGCTTTTGCTGGTATTATCTCGAGCATTGGCTATGGTTGTTATGCTGCAGTTGTTGCATACCAGGTGTGGAATATAAATATGTGCTTTTGGTTATAGAACTTTTATGGATAAATTCTGCTCATTTGAATTTTGTGCTGGTGTGGGGAATTCTGTTGTAGAGAATTTAGCTCGCCTTCTAAACTTTAATTTTCACCCCATGTTCTTAGGAGAGTTCCCTCAAGAGAGGATTGCTTTATGTTGTTGCATCGATTTCTTTGTTTGATGAGTACACCAACGATTTACTGTATTTGCCCGAAGGCTCCTGTTTCCCGAGGTATGTTACGTTACTGATTGTAGTTCTTACTTAATTGCAGACAACAATCTGTTCACTCATGTGATGCATTATGTTTGATTGGTAAATTGTTTGGTATCTTTTGTTCACTTCGGTGTGCAGGCCTATATATCGCAAGAAGATGGAAACAAGTTCACCGTTGCTCCCTGTGAACGAACTACGCAAACATTTCAAAACTGTTCATACTAGTGAACCACTGATAAGGAGTACGATTGAAAAAAAAAATCCGGTGAAGGCGGTAGTGGTAAGACAGTATTTCATTTGGGTTAATGGTAGAATAGAACTTGAAGTTGTCCCCAAGGGGTGGCAGAGTGGTCGGAGGCTTGGGCTTTGAAGGTATGCTCCCTTCGAGGTCTCAGGTTCGAAACTCACCTGTGACATACTCCTTCGATGTCTCCGGTGCCTGGCCTAGGGACGGGCGTGGTTACCTTATTTCAAAAAAAAAAAAAGAATAGAACTTGAAGTAGGTAATTCATTGTGTAAGATAGTTAGTAGACTTCAAGAGTTTTTTTTTTCTTCTCGGAAACACCACTCGAAATCCGTCTACCTCTCTTGTTTCCTTATAACACAGACGACATAGTTGTAAAACCTACGGAACAGG
Source organism: Sicyos baderoa (assembly GCA_037832685.1). Classification (NCBI taxonomy): domain Eukaryota; kingdom Viridiplantae; phylum Streptophyta; class Magnoliopsida; order Cucurbitales; family Cucurbitaceae; genus Sicyos; species Sicyos baderoa. The sequence goes on along the minus strand of JBBMEF010000003.1, from coordinate 741,656 downwards.
TCCTGCATAAGTAAGGTGGTACCTCTCTAGCACGTATGCAGAAGTATTCATTCCCCTTTGCTAGCACGTAGAAAAAAATCACGGACTGAAAAAATTTCTACCATGTGAAAAATTGTTACAATCACACATAATTCTCCCCCCGACCATAATTACAAAGACCACTCTTCAAAGCTTATACTAATCACAACTTTTGCTCAACTTTCGTGTACAAAAGAGTTAGTATACTTGCTTAAAGTGATTCTAATTGGGATGCATTAAATCCAAGGCCCATTTGCTCCTTTTATAGTACTTGGAGCACACCACTTTCTTCCATCTTTCCAATGTGGGACAATTTTCCCAACATTTTGCTAAAACTTTCAATGTGGGACAAATTTTAATATTTTGCCAAATTTTCAACACTTAGTTACGCAGATATATCCCTTATAACTTCCTCATCTAGTGAGTTTCCTCTTGATTGATATAATTAAATTTATCCTAGACTATCAATAGTTCTCATGATGCCCTCCCTTCGTAGCTCTTCGTGTATAGGCGTACTTAACAAGAGGCCTAAAATTTTCCACAACAATTCCTTTCTTCTTTCTCTAGTTTATATTGCCCTTCAAGTTACAATATGAAACCTGCAGCCTTGTGGCTAACTCAAGTAATGGCAAGAAAAATATTGATAATTTTTGGCTATTTCATTTGTCAATCAGATTTGGGATAGCTTTTACCAGGCATGTGAAGATATTGGGAAAGAGCTCATCAGAGATGAAGCTATTAGGCTTGCTGATCTCGAAGCTTGGCGTCATGCAAAAAACAAGATAGTTAATATCGGAATTCCTTCTCATGTATTTCTTCGGTGCTTTCTTCATTCTATCAAGAGCGGTTCCACTGGTTTTCTTATGCGTAAGAATTTTTTTTTTTGTAGTTTTCTTCATATTGTAAAAGGTTAAATATTCACTAGTGTTATTCCATCTGTGGTGGATTTATTATTTGTTTACTGTCTTTTATTTTACATCAGGTGATAACATTGAGATAACCAGTGTGAATAGGCCGGAGGGACGGATTTTCGACTGGCTCTATGAGCCAATGTGCATCATGAAAGAGCAAATTAGGACTTTAAATTTACAGGAAAGTGAGGAGGTGTACTTATACAGGTTCTGTTTATATAGTGGTGACACAACAAGAATCAAATCTTGGCAGAACGGCAGCGTATCTCCTCCCGATGAAATACGAAGGGCGCAAATAGAGGGTATAAGTAGAAGGTATTGTGATTCTAACTCTTAGTTGTTGTCATCGGATTCTAGTTGTATGATATTCGTTTGATAACGTTTTCATATCGCTTGGTAGTTGTACTAACCATTTTCCTTGTTTTTTAACCTTCTTTCAAAAGAATTTTTTAAATTGTTCTTATACAAGTGGGTATAAGTAGAACAAACATGTTTTCCTTTTCCATGCCCATCTCATACTTATGGATTATCATACTGCACTTTTAGGTTGCAAGGCTTTTGTTTGACATTATCTCGGCTTCCAACTTCGAGACGTCGATTCTTTGAAGTTGTAAGAGTTCTCGAACAAGAAGCAAAAGGCGTTGATCATATCGGAAACGGAGGCGATATAGAAACAGCTACATAGGTCATCCAAACATTTTTTCTTTTTTCCACTGTATTGTATCAATTAATTTTACATTTCTCCATTGGAAATTCATATTTTTGTAGCTTATTGGAGTTTAATAGCTATACTGATACATGTCTATTTTGTTCTTCTGTCGTGTATTTGGTTCTTGTAATAATTTGGCATTCATATTTTGTAGGAATGTGACAAAAAAAATAACATTTTGATTTTCCAAGTGCATTCTTGTTCAAAAACTGAGTTCTTGTCGTAGAAATCATAGATTCATGTGTAGATTTTGAGTTGAAGAGTTGGGATTTTTAAAAGCTCATGTCTGGCTATCCATTTCTTATTTTCCAAAATTATGCTCGTTTTCTTATTATTTTTCTTTATTTATTTTTCATCGTTCTTAAAAAAAGATGCAAAATTTATTAAATACTTTCAATTTTGTTGCCACTAACATTTTTTTTTTAAATGAAAAATTCTTTTGGTTATTTATAAATTTGAATTTTATGTTTAATTGAACTCTAAAACTTCAATTTTATATTCAATTAATTAGTTTATTTCTATAAAAAAATTGACATGGTTGGTGACGTGATAATTTTATTGTTTAGTAGAAATTTAATTTAATATCATTATCACAAGTTTGATCTCTAGGACCAATATTAGATTCTTATTTATCATTGTCACAAGTTTGATCTCTAGGACCAATATTAGATTCTTATTTATCTGAGAGCAGTTATACTCTAATTCTAAAGTTTGTGGGGTCCCCTTCTCAACTTGTACTAAAAAAAAATGTTACATTTAATCTTTTTTAATTTTTAATTTTATATTATAAAATAAAACATATTAAATTCATCAATCAACCAAAATATATCACGATTAAATTAATATATATTTATTATTATTATTATTTTAATATTTACTCTCCAAAACATCGATCGTACTTGTATGTAGTCTTCTTTTGAAACTCCAAAATCCAATCTTTTTCTGTGGGTAGAAAAAATAAAAGGCCTTGATGTTGGCGGGAGGTGATAATCCAGCCGCGCGGTTCAGTGTCGGACCCTAATTTCCAGTTCCCAGTTTCAATTCTTCAAACCCTTTCTTTTGTAAAGCAGCTCCGATTCTGAAACTTGTCATCAATTCACTCCCTTATGCAAAGCAGCTCATTCAACCCTCGCCCATGGACTTTCCCCCAACCCCACTTCCCAAACGCCATTAGGGTTCCAAAACCCCCCGCCTTCTGCTCCACACCGCGAACCGTTACCAGGTACAGAGCCGATGAAGAACCCCTTCACGATGGGCCGCCCGGTTCCGACCCCCCGGTTCGCCTCCCCGTCGTCCTTCGCCGCTCCGGTCGGGTCTCTCAGTACGTCTGGGACGGCCTTTCTCTGCAGTTGGTCGGCGTTCACGGCGCTGCTTCCTCTGTTTCCTTTGATTTCCATGATGGGTTTCGAGCTTTCTACGGAGCCTGTGGTTTGGCTGTTAAGGGTTTCTTTATTCCCAAGAATGTTAGTGAGCATTATGTTTTTTATGTTAAATGGAAGCTTTTGCACCGGGTTTTCAGTTCCGCCCTGCAGGTCATTGCTACTCAGGTCAGTTGGTATCATATTTGAATTGTGATGTTTTATGATATATGCATTCTGTTCGGATCATAAGGGAACTTGTTATTGATAGGCCATGTTTCGGGCTATAGGAGTCGGGCGCACTCGTTCGCTGGCATCTGCGGCAGCCCTCAATTGGGTCCTGAAGGATGGACTTGGACGGTTAAGTCGGTGTATTTATACTGCTAGTGTAGCATCTTCATTCGATACTAATTTGAAGGTTTGCTTCCATTCCACTTGTTAATTTCTTGTGAACAAAGGGGTTGTTTGTTTCGCATATTTAGGTAGGATTTAGTTTTAAGAGTTATATTGAGTAGTTTAAAATTGAAAGTTGTAGCCAAAAACTCATTTGGATGTAGTTTTTGTGTAGAGGAGTTAGAGTCAAAACGTTGTTTGAATGTAAATTTATAATGAGTAAAATTGAGTGGTTAAAAATGAGTTATTTTGTTTGATTTGAAATGAATGATTTAAACGAGTGGTTAGAAATGATTGAGGAGTTATGAATGATTACAAAAGAGTTATTTTTAAAAGTAAAAATGAGGAGGAGTTAGTAAAAACTCGTTTGAATGTAGGTTTTTAAGGAGGAGTTAATAAATCCTAAAAGGCTAAAACTAAAATCCTACCTAAATATGCCAAACAAACAGTCCCAAAGAGTTTTATTTCAAGGTCCTGCAGTTTATGTGTTGCTCCTGTATTGTATCTCTTGGCTTGATGTACACTTTTTTTTTCTTTTATGTTTCTCATTTCAAGAGAGTCAGATTTTCAACAGCGATTCTGTTCAGTTTAAGCATCGGAGTTGAGTTGCTGACTCCGGCATTTCCTCAGTACTTCTTACTTCTTGCATCAATTGCTAATATTGTGAAGCAAATAAGTCTTGGATGCTACTTATCAACTGCTGTAAGGATTCACAATTTATTTCTTAAATCTTTTTTTTCTTCTTCAATCTTAGGGTATCTAGTCCACCTTTTGTGCATTATATATTTGAAATTCTTATCTAGAAATCGAGACTTTGTATGATAATACGCAACAATTTTTCTGTTGGTAGAGTACAGCGTGTTTGTTGGTTTACTCTTGGTTGTTCTTTTGTGAAGAAAAGGCACTCTATTTGGTTAGTCACTTAATTGCATGGCTGTTGCAATGCAATTCTTACGATTACCAATGTCTAGTTTATGCATTTTTAAGAGAATTCATTTGCTTTTTTCTATACTCGAATATTAGAACCTCTGTCATGGGAACATATTAGAAAGTGGATCGTTAGTCGGGTTCCTTTTGTGGGCTTGATTTTTATGGTTGCTCTTGTATTCTTTCCTTTTCTTTTCTTAATGAATTTTCAGTTTCTTATATAAAAAAATATTAGAAAGTGGATGATATAGTCTTCTACATATGACTCTTGTTTTGAGCTTTATTTCCTTCAGTTACATTAAAAGTTTTGGGGCTGCTCTATTCATTGCTTTGTTTTTCAACTTCTATGTCAGCACTGAGTGTTGTCGCAGACTCGCAGGCGCATATATTATTGAATTTGAATGATATTCACATATAACTACAGTATGTTAACTTAAATTTGTTCTAGTTTATACGTGAGCATATTAATCTATGGGTTCATTTAATCTGGATTCCTCTATTCCGTGTTGATTTGTTATGAAGTTTCTGGAAGATATTCAGTTTGAAAAGTTCCAATCATGTTTGGTAAAAATTCTTGAAAGTTTCATTTCAATAGATATCACTTGTCTTTGGATTTTATCATTGTCATCTTATAGTTCTTACTCTATGTAATCAGTCGGCTGTTCATAGAAGTTTTGCAGTTGCAGATAACCTTGGTGAAGTTTCTGCTAAGGCACAGGTTGGCAATAATCCCTCCTGAAATGCATATTAGATTTTTTTTTTTTTTTTTTGGTTTAGGGTTTAGAAAAAACATATTAGAATTTGTTGGTTAACATTACATTCATTCAGCCATCCAATATGTGCAGATTCAATCAGTGTGCTTTGATAATCTCGGTCTCGTACTTGCTGCTCTTCTGAACTTCTTGTCCAAGAATGATCAAAGGTTTTTTTTTCATCATTATTTTTTAGAGATCCATTTTGGTTTATAAATGAGTTTTCAAATACTAGGAGATCAAAGGTTTTCAAATACTTGAGGCACTACTTGATGTATAAAATTTCTTCACTATGAAATTTATCAATCCAAGGTTTTCTAACTCATCTTTTTTTTTGTGTGTGTTAGGTTGCAAGCAGCTTTACCATTTATAGTTTATCCCATTTTTGCTGCAATGGATCTTTTTGGAACATATCAAGGGCTTAAACATGTCCATTTGCAAACACTAACGAAGGTTGGTACATATTATTCAACTTTCGAGTAGATTTTGAAGCAAGGGTAACCACGCCCGTCCCTAGGCCAACTTTTGAGTAGATTTTGAGGCCAGTTGAGTGTTCATATTTGCCCGCTCATTCTCTCTGCTTGCTTGATGAAACAGAATTGTCTTTTATCTCTGATGGTTTCATATGACACTGTTTGATTTCCTTATTCTACCTCATAAATTTGTTTCCATAGTTGATTTCCTTATTCTACCTCAAAAATTTGTTTCCATAGTTGATTTGGACTAGAAGGGAGGTCTCAAATTGATATTCGCTACATAGTGGCTTTGGTATAGCTCAAGTTTTGATTTGTCTTTGAATTATAACACTTTTTCATCAGAAATTGTTATAGAATTTTTAAAATCACATTCTTTTTTCTTGTATTTGTGAGTGTTCGGGCGAGCTTATGCTCAATTCAACTATTTTTACGGGACAAAACGTAAGATCCTACAACATTTTATTGTCAAGGAAATCTCATAAGAAATTAATTTATTGGTAGGTGGCAACCATAGATTAAACTCGTAATCTCTTTGTTCCCGAAGACCTTGACCTTTTGGCCAATCCATGATAATTATTTTTTAAATCACTTTCACTCATGTTATTGGGCGTTATGAAAAAAAAAACACTTTTTACCCTTCCAAAAGTTGTGAGAAACTGTGTTTAAGTGAAACTTCGCATCTCAATCTTGGATTCTTCGTGTTCAGGATAGACTCGAGATCATATTGAGTACTTGGATCGAGCAAGGATACGTGCCTACACCTGCAGAAGTTAGTGAGAGGGAAGGAATTGATTTACTATGCAGAAATGGTGAAGTTTCATGGCCAATAAGAATTGGTTGCTTGAATCTGGAGTCGCAAATACCAAAATTGTCAATGCTGGCAATGAGATCTGTATGTAACAAGGACTATTATTTTATATGCATGGATGTCTTCAGCAGGGGTTTAACAACAAATAGAGTAAGTATATCTACTCAGGTTTACCTTTAAGAGCAGTCCACATTTATTTAGCTCACTTTTTCACTCCCCTCGTTCGAAATCGTAGCACGGTATTCTTCTTTGTGTCCGCGAAGGGGCTCGTGCAGCAGATATCAGCATGGGGTTATTGCAGGTAGTAAAAACGTTGCTTAACTTATCATTTGCGTCTGCATGGTTTGAACAGTTTTAGTCTGATCTTTGCTTTAAAAGTTTAGATTTGGTCCATATATTTAGTTCAATTTACCAACATGGACAAAATCATGTGAGACAAGCTTTCTTTTTGGATGCTTTGAAATTCTGATCTTATGAGTCTTGACTCGAATAGGCTTGTTTCATCCGCAAAGTGGTTCTATCGAACACGGGTGTTTGGGACGAGGAAATCGTGAAAGGTATGGAATTTTCAGATGCAATGGCTAAGGAGTGGGTTAACCTGGTTGAGGATAGCAAGAAATATGCAGAAGAAAATGGCTGTTTTTTGCTTCAACAAATGTCAAGCTTAGGATGGGCAGTGAAGAACGTTCTGCTGAGTACAAATGAACAAATACGATACAGCTTTGTTGATGACTGATGAGTATCTTGTGAATTGGGAATAGAAGATTTTAATACGTAACCTTTGATTACTGGATCATACAAGATTACAAGATGATACTGGAGTTATGCTCCTTTCATGTTATTGTCATCATTTTTTTAGTTTTAGTTTTAATATATATTTTTGTAATTGTTTACAGAATTAAAAGAAATGGAATAATTTTTTTTTTTTTTTTTTTTTTTTTTTTTTTTTTTTTTTTTTTTTTTTTTTTTTTTTTCTCTCACCACCACCCCCCCC
>JBBMEF010000003.1:723344-734210 GCA_037832685.1 Sicyos baderoa | reverse complement strand
ATCCTATCATTAATGTTCATATATTCAATTTTTGGAAGTATCTATTTTTTTTTTTTTTTTTGTACCCATTATATGATTTTCATTTTTTTTTAGCTTATCTCTCAAATCTTGAAATGGTTAGTAATTACCTATTATTAGTATTTTATTTAAAAATATTATAAAATAATAGATAGTTAGTTATGCTCAAATATAGGAAAAATAAATAAAACAATTGAATTTAGGGATAGGCTTATATTTAAAAAAAATATTCCACTTTTTCTTTTCTTTTATTAATATAAATGATACCAAGTAGTTTGGGAACCTAATATCTATATCTCTTCACAAAAATTTTGATTTAGACATTCAATTAAAGTCCAAAAAAAAGTACTCATGACCTATATTTTTTCTCTAAATTTAGCTATTTTATACCATTTTCCAAATCAAAATTCCAAAATCTGAAAATAAAGGTTGGTCCAAAAAAATATAGTGCCAACAAAAAAGATGGATGTTGATACACAGAGATGAAGCCCAATTAGGAAGCATGCCTGATTGGGCTTGCCTTCTGGAAGAAAGAAAAAAATCATTACAAAAATATTTGAATAATCATTTTATATAAGAAAAGGTTGAGTTATTTCTTCCCAAATCATACACGTGTATAGAGTGATTTAAAGAGTAATACTTCCTTCCTTAATAAAGAGAACTTCCTAGGGTGCCACAAATTTTTGGTTTAAACAATATTAAAAAGATTAAAAAAAAAAAAAAAAAAATTGTGACACTAAATAATGTCGCATATAATGTCACGTATAAGAAGTATATCTCATTTTCAAATAATCTTTCGCCGATCAAGTATGTACATGGAAGATGTTGCAAACATAATAGGAAGAAGATTTCCATCAAAGCTCCTCTTCTTTTTCCGATTATTTTGATATCGTAAACATTTAGGTCAATTTATAATTTCACTAATCTCATGAGACAACTATCTAACCGAAGCAAAAAATCATTTAAGATTAACTTTTTTTTATAAGAAATATGAAATTACGAAAATGGGCCAGAAAGATACATTACAAGAGACTTTTCGAATCTGAATGGAAGATGGTATAATTTTAGAAATCAAAGATAGGAGGAGAGTTTACACCATCATGTGACGATCAGATTAACTATAGTATAAAAAAATGTAAAAGGTAGATTTCTCACCTAAAGTGACTACACCCATAATAACCCAAAATCTCCTAAACTTCTTCGTACCTTGTGTCACGCCAATCTCTCTCAATCTTCTCTGATTTTCTGCTTCCTTTGGCCATATCCAACGGAATAAGTTCTCGACACATGAGCGTCGATCTTCGAGCAAAATATAAAGATACTTATTGGCTAGGTCGATTTCGACCTAGAAGCCCATCCAACACCCATCCTCTATTTTATTGCATCTCGCATTTTTGGGCTGGTATTTACCGATTCGTCTTTGTAATTTTGCTCTTTGATAGGCCATTATCACTATTTTGAAAATGTTCTTTAAAACACGTTCGCTCTATCAATGAAAGTGTTTCATTTCCTATCAAAAAAAAATAAGACTCTCTTCCAAGGATATTTATCTAGTGGCAATAAATTCAATGTGTTTCATTGTGTCTCATTTTGTGAGTAGAGTGCACTTCCAAATATCCATTTAAGCCTTAAAATAAAGGGTTCCCTCGCAAACTGAAAGAAGACAAGTTTGCATTCAACAACATATCTTCATCACCTCTTTCGACGATCCTTTAAGGTTTTATCGTATTCACCGACTAAAGAAGTGTAATACGCGTAATCTACGATGAGTCCTTTCTCATTTCTAAGTTTAATGAAATCTTCTGCTCTTCCATTTTTAGAGTGTCCTTCCAAAAGAATGTTGTATGTGATGTCATCGGGAGTTACTCCTAAATTCAGCATTGCTTCTAATAGCATATTTGCATTCTTCATCTGTCCTTGTTTGCACAGTCCATTCATAAGCGCATTGTAAGTTATGACACCAGGATTATGGCCACTGGTCTGCATCTCTTTCAGCAGCTTAAAGCCCATCTTAACATCGCCTTTCTTGCAATACCCATCGATTAGCATAGTATACGTGGCATCGTCCGGTTTCATCCCAGCTTCGATCATCTCCTGCAAGACCCTCTTTGCATCCATCACCCTTCCATCTCTACACAAACCCGATATAAGGGCTGTGAAAGCAACATTATCAAGCACAATCCCTTCTTCATTCATCCCTTTCCTGGTCTCCATGGCTGAGTCTAAATCTCCCTCTTTGCAGTAACCATCTATGAGTGTAGTGAAAGTGATTTTATCTGGTTTTATCCCTGCCATTTTCATCTCATCAATTAGCTTCCTAGCTTTACTAACATCCCCAACCTTGCAAAGGCCATTTATGAGTGTATTATACATAACCAAATCTGGTTTCACTCCCATGGCTAACATTTGCTGATAATTCTTCATGGCCGAACCAATTTGTCTGCTCCTACATTGCCCATCGATCAAAGCAGTGAACGTAACGCCGTTTGGCCTCAACCCTCTCTGCTTCATTTCATCGAACAGTTGTTCTGCATCATCTAACCTACCTTCCTTGCACAACCCATTAATCAAAACAGTGAAAGTAAAAACATCAGGAAATATTCTATTCTCTTCCATGATCTTCTTCAACCTAAAACCCTCATCTAAATCTCTAGATTTACAGAGCCCATTAATCAAGGTATTGAAACTAACAGTCGTTGGACGCAAACCCCTCGTCCCAATCTCATCGAAAATCAACCTGGCATCTCCAATACTCCCCAATTTGCAGAACTTATTGATCAAAACGTTAAAATCCCTCACATTAGGAGGGAACCCATAATCCAAAATCTCCTCAAAAAACTTCCAAATCGTAACAGGGGAGTCCGAGTTCATCATTCTATCAAGCAAGTCCCGACAACCACGAAGCGGTATTCGAAGATTGCTCTTCCTAACCAACCTAAGACACTGAATGGCATCGGAGACGAATCCGGAATCCGCATACGCAATCATCAAATCATCAAACAGGAAAGAAGAGCAGCGCGTACCTGCAACATGGAGGACCGCGGCAACGATGGAGGCGGCGGAGTCCTTGCCTTTGCGGGCGACGAGGAGCCGGACGGTGGATCGGGATTGCTGGAGCATCCGATGGGCGGCGAGGAAATTGGCCATGGCGCAGTAGGAGTGGAGGGAGTGCCGGAAGGTGGGGACGGAGGAGAGGGAGTTGAAGAAGGAGGAGAGAGAGAGGGGGGAGAGAGAGAAGGGGTTGTGGTGGATGAGGTTGATGAAATGGTGGGGTTTGAAGGAGGGGAGGAGCCGTTGGAGAGATGAGGAGAGTGGCTTGGTTTCGGCGTTGGTGATGGCTTTGGAGACGGCGGCGAGTACAGGATCGGCCGCCGCCGCAGCTGCCACCGTGGGTGGTGGTGGCGGTGGAGAGTACCATGTGGAGTAGTAGCGGAAGGAATGATCGGAGACTTGGGAGAGTTTGAATGTGGGATTGGCGGCCATAGCCATAGGGATGTTACTGTGAGTTACATTACCCGGGTGTATATGGGTTTAAGGGAATTTTTTAACCAATCCAATTCTTTTCTTTTCTTTTTTTTGATATCCGAGACGGTTTGCGCTAACTTATGCATAACTCAACTAATGTCACGGGATGATTCTAGATGTCAAAGAAGATCGTAAGAGACACAAGCACGTTGACGTATTTACCCTCTCAGTTGGCTGTAATGCAATGGAAGATTACCAGTCTAATGTTGTCAAGCTGGTTGTTCCCCAATTTATTTCTCCTTAGTATAGTATTATTAGTTGGCTGTGTGTTTGGGAGTTTTACTCTTCAGAAAAAAGTAACCGTTTTATTTTTATAAGTAAATCAAACAAAAATAATCATATGATAGGAACAACCAATCAAAAGTAAAATTAATATATAAAAATAAATGAAAATAAATAAATCAGTTTTGATTTTTACAAGTCTTTACATATAAAAGTTGAACCAAATGAATAACATCAATTTTCTCCAATTAAAAATTGGTATCATTATATTTGATCGAACAATTTTGTTGGCTTTCGATTATTATTATCAACCCCTACTCATTGGTGAATGTAAATTCTTTCCTAAGGCAATCCAAACTCAAATCTCCAAGATCCAAGAGAGAAAACAGGGACATAAATATAATAAGTACCAATGTGTCCTCTTTGTTTAACTTTTTCCAATCTCAAAATCCTTCACCAATTCAAAATAGCTCTTTCCCCCATTGAAAGATCACTTCTCAAAATGGCCAAAACATCCCTCAATTTTTTCAGCTTTAAACATTTCTTCAATATGCAACAAGAACTGACAACTCTATCCAAGCTCAATATGTGGTTAAACATCAAATTTATATCTACACACTATAACATCCTTTTCTCTTTTTTCCATTCCATCTGAATGGATATCAAGATTGACTTATCATCACAAGTGTTGAGCTCTCCAATCCATTGCATAATTGGTGTCACTGTCATCATCACTCGAAGAGTCGTCATGGTTAGGCTCTTTAGTAGGAACTTTGGGCTTGGCTCGATTTTGTTCCGCTGATTTTTTCGTCTTCAGCTCCATTTTCTTCCTCTTCAACATTTCCACTCTTTCCCTGTAGGACCTGGCAACAGAAACCCAGAAGGGTAAGAGTTTGTGCAATCAGGAATAAATATTAGAAGAACGCGACGTGAAATATAGTGTATCACATACTTCTGCTCTAAGGTTTCAGCTTCCTCTATCATTTCGGCCGCATCGATCTGTAGCGGTACATCACACAACAAAATGTTCCATAAGTCCAAGTAGATACCATTAAACTTGTGGAGAAACAAGAAAGATATAAATAAGGTATTTATTACCTCCTCCTCTTCCAAACGGTCATCCACCTCTTGCAAATCTTCTTGGATCAACTTTTCAAATTCCTTGTATTCATCTCTGATAATGAAGTAGAAATGGTCAAGGTCCTATAGATTCCCATTGCCATAAACTATAGTAAAAGAGCATGCACAATAATATTAAATTTCTGAAGAACAAGAAAGTGGCACATTTTCGCACAGATTCGATAAGATCATTCCGTACATGCAATCAACAGACTGAACCCCATCTGGAGTTATAACACTAACATTGTTGTCAGTTCTCTGGTAGGAGTAGAAATAGAGGACGGTACATAGAATTCTGGAAAAGTGGTAAAATTTAAAAGGAAACCATAATAAATGTTTCATATCCATACCATGCAATTTTTTAGAACTCGATGACACAGTAGTACAACCTATGGAACAGACCTTGTTCAAGTAAGGTTGTCCATACCATGCAATTCTGTGACCTAGTCCACAATATTAGGTGAGCAACCAATCCTTCCTTCACAATATTGAGTGAAGAAAATAGATGTGTATTTATTCAGCCGTTCAGAATCTTTAAAATTGATAGCGCGCTTGAATATAGATATCATGTGGTAATGGAAAATGCAGAATCAGTGCAAATACCAGAGAGGGTCAAACAGAACCGAGATATAGAATTTCTCAATTTTCTGTCTGGTTGGAAGTTACAGCAAAAAGAATATAGTAACAAATGAGAAAGGACCAAACATAATAGTATTGTAAGGTATAGTAAAAGATTAAAAAAAAATTAAATACCAAATTATGCTTAATAAAACAAAGATGCACACATAAGAATATTTGTCGTCGCAATTGGGTGCCTTCATTGCCCCACCCCCACCTTCTATGTTTCTGTTTTCTTATTTTGTAAGAACTTTGTATTTTGTTCTTACGTTGTCTTTCTTTATTGTTTGTTTTGTATTTCTTCACTTCCTTGAGAGTTCGTATCCTTGAGCATTAGACTCTTATTGTTTTCTTAATAAAAAGTTTGTTTCTCGTTTAAAATATAAAGATACACACATAACAAGTGAGAAGAACCTACTTGACATCAGGCTTAACAAGTTTTATGCCATGCGCACGCAGATCAGCCTCCTTATCATCAAAGAAACCTTCGGGCAGAGCTCCTTTTATTTGCTTCCCCTCCAAACCAGCATTCGTGGAAGATTTCTGACTATGGTCACTGGTCTTTACAACCACCTCTGACTGTGCAATGCTACCACTATGTAAATCAGGTTCAACAAACTTAACAGATTCCTTTCCTGGAAGGCCACAAGTCAAATATCATGCAATGCTACCACTAAATTGAAAACTGAAAAGCCTAGGGACGGGTGTGGTTACCCCGGGTATTGTGGAGCAAAGCTCCGATTTCCCGATTTCCAAAAAAATAAATTGAAAACTGAAAAGTGATCTGTTTCCTTACCAGTTTTGAGCCTTTTGGCATTCTGATCAAAAAAATCTGGAGGAAGCACAGTTGATGACTGACGTTTTAATAAATCTGTTGATGTCCCATTGGTTGCTTTCTGCTCGCTTGAATCTATTGGTCTGCTTTTAGGGAGTTCAGCAGGGGCCTCAGCTTTAATATTGTTAACCCCAGACCTACCTGCTGCATTAGCTTTGAGATTATTTATTGCCTGTAATTTACAACCACATCCCATTAGTCATAAGTAGATCAGGAATTAGATCAAACTTGGTTAGATTAGGATTTAGGGCTTTAAGTTCCCAATCTACAGAAATTGAAAACTGAAGAGTGGATATGCCCCTCTCCCCCATTTTTCTCTCTTCTGTAGAAGCCTACGGTCGTTCATGTGGGCATGTTAATCCTTTCGAATGAAAGTAAGATATCATTTCAAGAAGTTTGAAAAGGGTTTTTTTTATAATTGTAAACCAACTTTTCATTGAAAAAAGAATGAAAAGACAAGACATAACAAAGGGACATACAAAAGACAGTCCAAGCAAACAAGGGAGACCACCTACGAAAACGGTCTCCACTCTAGCTTTGTGCTAAAAGAGAGCTATCACCGTAGTTGGGATGTTGTTTCTAACTTAGATAACAATCTGTTAGCTCTCCTTTTTTCCGAAGAGGAGATTTTGTTGGATATAAAGAGCCTTGAAAGGAATAAACTAAATATCCAAATAAATAGCCATTCCTTTTTTTATATTTTTGAAATACCGAACTTTCATTGAGAAAAGAATTGAAAAAAACAAAACAAAGGGTATACAAAAATGAATAGTTAATTATTCCTGCAACATTGTGTTATGTATTCAAATTACATGGTCTTGGTTTTGTTCATGTACAATACAATGGCGACCCTTTTGTAGATAGTGCCGAACTCCTCCGTTTCTTTAGGGCGGTCTTCTATTCTTTCATTTTTACCATCAAAAACAAATTACAGGCAATAGAAACTCTTATTTTTCAACGCCGAAAATCCAATGTTCCCTTGAACAACATAAGAATAACGAAAACCGTAAAGCATCGTCAAGGTGCGCGCAAGCTGGGCCGAAAAATCACGGATATCAAAAAGAAAAGGTGTAAAACATGACCTCATGATGCTTACGAGAGGACTGGTGTGCATCCCAGTAAGCCTCTGATTTCAAGACAATATCACACACCCTACACACAGGTTGGTCCAGTTCATTGTACCTGCCAAAGTTAAAATCATAAATCTTAATTACTCCTAAAATCTTCCATATGAACAATTAACAACAATAATACAATCTTCCTCAACATGGGTAGCTGGAGTTATACGCCATTTTGGAACATTTCTACTTCTATACAGAAAAATGAGAGAAAGGACACTACAACTGATTAATATTTTCCATTAGAGCATATAATTTGTTACGGAAAACTTGTTCCTGCGAATGATTTGTGTGTAGTGGAGAAGAATGTTTGGTTGAAATCGAAAACAGAAATCGAAAAGAAGAATCCGTTGAAGCTGAATGTTGATGGAAATTTACCGGACGAGAGGAGAATCGATGCGCTTATCCTTCTTCTGGGCTTTCAATTTCGCTCGAAACAATGCCTTTCGCTTGGCTTCACCATCCATTTGATCTTCTTCCTTCCTCCTTAGACCTAACTCACTCTAAAACTCCTTCGTTTTTCTTTTTTTTTTTCGTTAACCCTTTCTTTACAAAATATATATATATAATATATATATTCATCCACCTGACTAATGTCACCAAATATACAGTTAAGGAAATTTATAATAAATTAATTCTTAGGTAGGTTGACACTATGAATTGTACTAATTACTTTATGTACTCGGAATACTTTTTTATCAATTGAGTCATTTTATGATAATTCTTTCTTTATAAATAGAATAACATGTTTCGAAAAGAAAAAAAAAAAAGGATAAAATACTACTTTTTAAGGTTTGAATTTTGCCATTTGTTCCATTTTAATTAACTTTTAAGAGTTTAATTTTAGAAAATTTAGTATCAGCCGCACGTTTTACCTAGTATTAAATTTGCAGCACAATTTCTAAAATAATTCATATATAACACATGATTTCTATCGGTGACAAAAAATTCAATCAATGATAGGATGAGTTTATCACTAATAGCAATATAACTCTATCACTTATTGAATTCTATCGGTGATAGAAATCAATTTGGATTTCAGTTTTGTGCTATAAATGAAAATATTCTCCCATGCAAAATCCCCTTAATTTTAGTTCATGAATTTTGAGATTTGTTCTATTTTAATCTTCAACTTTTAACGAAAAGATTAGTGGCGTAGTAATTTTGTTATTTGGTGATAATATGTACCATATGTAATCATAAACAAAAAATATGAAATCCTCGACTTTCAAAAATTCAATTTTTAATTTTAAACTTTGTTTTTTTTTTCTAATCTTTAAACTTAAAAAACATAAATAATAATAATAAAGTTAGGCCATTAGAAATTATTTTTGTTTATTTTCTTTATACAAATTATCATCTTTCTCTATAAATTTTGAAAATATATTCACATTTTGTCTTTGATTATATTAACATTATAAACATTATTGAATCATTTTTTTAATATCGACTAAATTTTACAATAGATTCCAAATTTAAGTTTTCTTAAAAATGCAATAATTAAAATTGAATATTTAAAAGTTTTGGACCAAATTTAAGCTTACTTGAAAACACAATAAATTAGAAGATTGGGAAGACATTGAATGAACATTTTTTAGTCTTACATCTTAAGAATGAATGGGTTACCACTTAAGACTAAAAAATATGTGCCAACATGAACTAAGTTCTAGCGGCATTTATACGATTTAGTAATTATGAGGTTTCGTGTTCAATCTTCCCGAATCTATTGAATGTCTTCCAATATAATGAACAATGAAAACCTCTCATCCGGTCGTTCTAGGTCATGTTGTTTCAATTCTTGTTGCTGTCCCTTTTCCCGACAATAAAAGGATGACATACAAGGCCCAAAAAATGAGGTTTATGGGAAATCTTTGGAGTGATATTAACGTCCTCCTATTCTTTGTACATTTCTTAAAATTGGGGAAAAAAAAGTCAATAATCATATTAAAACATTCTTTTTTTCTTTTTTTTTTTAGATGTTCGTGACTGTCCGGGCCAGCTTGCGTGCACGAGCGCACATCGACTAATGTCACGACGCATACCGCCTGACCCTACAACATTTGGATGCCAAGAAAATCCGTAGGTATTAATTTGATATTAAAACATTCTCTCTCTGAAGATTCTTAAATCTATCTTCATCATCAAACATTTTTAGATGATTGATAGTAACAGGACCCTCAAGATCTATTTCCTTATCTTCTTACTCCGAATACAAATTTCATACACACAACCTCATAACATTGTGGGGTTGTTAGTTGTTAGAGGTGGTCTAGTTTCATGCACAATTTATGTGAAGTAATAACATAAACTCTTAACTGACTCAAATCTCAAAATTTATTGTTCAGTCGATCGTAATCAGACACGAACGATAAATAAAAATGCAGATGTGTTGTTACCAAAAGGATTTTTGGCACAACAGGTACAAATCAGAGTTCAAAGGTTGGACTTTGAAGGTATGTTCCCTTCAAGGTCTCAGGTTCGAAATTCACCTGTAACATACTCCTTCGATATCTCCGGTGCCTAGCCTAGGGACGGGCGTGGTGATTTTGATTCAAAAAAAGAAACCAGAGTTCAAGGGGCAGAAAATCTCTGCTGCTATAGATGCTTGCACCTGAAAATTTCTGCTGAGGATGAAATGAAACTTATCTACCAAGAACTGGCAGGAAATGAGCTTTATGATGCTGAGAAATTGTAGAGATAGTACCGGATCTCTGCAATATGCAGACCAGACCCATCATTACAAATTTGATGGTCTGAAAAATTAATAACAAATATGATAAAACGTAAAGCGTGCATGATTGTTACTGCACGTCTCGGTTAATAACTAGATCAATCAATTATGTACTTTTTTTTTTTTTATAATCATGACTGTCTGGGCCAGCTTGCGCGCACCTCAACTTGGTCGGTGAAGTCGAGAAGCCAAAAAGTATAATTAAGACTAAACCACAAACTCTAAACCCTCTAGGAAAACTTTAAAACTACAGTATAACATACCTGCAAAAGCATTACCTATATTTATGCAGCCTGAGCCACAGGTTCAGATGAATCTGGTGGCTCCAGCCTGCAATTTACAGTAAATAATCAAAATCAAACCCATCAGGTTCTCACTGTAGCCCAAAAGCAATCCATCAATGTAAAAATCATTTAAAAAGAGATAAGTGGTTTTAACATATCAGTGTCGTTTGGCACATTGGTCCTTGTTTTGTATTTTGTGTGATTCTCTTATTCTTGTTCTACTTATCTTTCTTAAAAATATTTTTCTTTTAAAAATATGAAGCCTATTTTATTTCTATAACTTAAAAGAAACTACAAATAAAAACTTAAAACAACTTAAAAGATAAAACTTACATGGAGTTAAGTTATCTTTGTAAAAGAAAACTTAAACAATTAATAAAAAGAAACATAAACAAT
>JBBMEF010000003.1:692193-723244 GCA_037832685.1 Sicyos baderoa | reverse complement strand
GAAGTTCGTTGGGGACGAACATATAATACTAAATGGCGAAAGTTTGCATGTGTTCCTACTTGCTGTTAGCGATTTTTCTGTTTGTAATTGTCTCTTTTTCTACTTTTAACTCTCAATTTATGAGAGTTATCAGTTATAATATTTAATTGGTGTTATTTTTTTTATGTATTTTGTATTGGTGTGTTATTAACTATATACAGCTTTCAAGACAAATTGTTCTGTCAAAATCTCTGTTAACTCATAGATTCAGAAAATCTACTCGTTTAAATGTGGCTCAGAAGGTAGTTGAAATGAGGTTGGCATATTTATTATTTTAGGCTAAATATATAAAATTGTTTATGGGTTTATGAAATAAATTAAAAGTGCCGTATTTACCAAAATTGTTCAAAATAGAAGTCCAATTTTTTTTTTTTTTGAAGTTCTCTAGAATATGTTATAAATAATATTTCAAGTGAGTATGATTTTTACTGTTTTAAATCTTCATGCCTTTTTTTTTTTTTTTTTTTTTACATTTAATATTCATGCCTTATTAAGTGCCTTACATAGGGGCTTTTTTTGTATTTTTATTTTCTTGCAGAATCCCATTAATTAATTTACTAAATTAATTTTGCAAAAAATACAAGGATTTATTTTTTGATTCATAATTGGGTGGAGATCGAACCGATGATTTTTAAATTTAAAGATAAATATTGAGCTATTGCTGCTAGTAACACCTTTGATTTATCTTAATTAGTCAAATTAGCAAATTGGGCCTTTTTTCTAATAAATTTTCGAGTTTTAAATTGGGTTAATTGATTTTATCTACTTTTGCCTCACAAATAAAACACGTCTCAGATAATTATTTAATATTTTTTCTTAAACAAAACAAAAAATTTAACCATTGAATGATATTCAAATTCATTATTATGTAATTTTCCGGAAATTTATTTTGATTGTCCCTTTAATCCTGTAAACTACATCATTGACAGATAGACATCTAGACTTGTTTTCAAATTTCAAATTAGGCAAACACGTCTCTTGTTTCTTTCCTTTTTAAAAAATAAAAAATAAATGGAGAGAAGGTATTACAAATTCTACCTAAAGAATACTACTACTAATATCGATTTTCAAAATTAATTATTGACCGTGAACCTAAAACGGATTGATACAAATTAAGATAACCAACACACACTACATAGTAGTATGACCCGCGTGATTTTGAACATAAATTTGCAAAACCATGAAAATATATATATATATACTAAACACACTGCTTACAAAGTACATGGAGATAATGAAAACCATAAAAACAAGAATTCAAAGATAACAAAAACATACCCCTAAATCTAAATTAAACCAAATCACCCCAAAACCAACCTCCTAATCAGTAATCAATACTATACTTATCATAGTTGGATGAAGAAGCCCTAAAAATTTCAACTTTGAAAAGGATTGTTGTAGGGTTTTTTCTTATGATTTCAAAGACACATGCATCCCCAACTCGCAACTTATTGTCATGAGAAAATTTCTTCCAACTATTTCTCAATTCAGCTCTTATTTTCTTATCACGACACCGATACACAACACAATGAAGGCTCCATGTTCTTCCATCTGAAACTTGAAGAACCGTTTCTATGCTCCCTAATTTCAAATGCATCTCTACAAATCTTTTTGGTACACCCTTCACAAAAAAAAAAAAAAAAAAAAAAGTTAATTAGAAAAAAAGTGCATTTTTAACCAAGTAAATATTGATTTCATTTTGCTTACAAGAGATCTTGCGGATTCAATGTGTGAACGTGATATCTTGGATATGAAAGAAGGGTTTAGTGTCATGGATTGAAAGGTAATAGCTTTCGACATCGCTGTTGTTTCTTGGCTTGTTGTCGATGCCTCGCCGCGTTTTCCTAGTTTCGAAAATAAATGAGAATAAAAAATAGAGCTCTTAATAACTAAGATGTTATAAATTTCAATCTTTACCAAAGATTAGTTTAAATAAATTTAAAAAAAAAAGTTCTTTTTATAGACAAAAAGTATTAGATTTATAAAAAAAAAAATATTAGATAGTATGAGTTTTATCTCCTTGCTTTTTCTAATGTGTAACAATAGTGTCGGAAACAATCTAAACCTATTTCTAAAATTTATTATTAAAAATTTAATAAAAAGTTAATTTACAGAAAAATTAACAAATATATATACATATATATTTTTTAAGATCCAAATTAGGAAAACCAAAAGTATTTTATTATAAACTTACAAACGTGCTCAAATTATCTATGTGTAATATGAAATATAACCCTGCACAATAATAAACAGAACCTAAAAGGTTATTTTTCTACAACTTTTACTTCATATCTAAATGTGGTTTAAGGTCGAGTGTTATATCCCGTGACAATTAGTTGCCTCTCTGATATACAAAGAAAATTATAAACTATTTGTTTGAGAGCTATATATTTATTTATCATATAAAACTTCAAAATCAATCTAAAAGGAAACAAACCTTGAGAGTGAAATCCAAGGTCATGGTCATCCAAACTTGTTTCAATTTTTATGTTTTCCACAACTTTATGAACACAATTTTGTTTGGTTGGATACTTGATCTCGACACCCGTATGGTCAAAGATGACAACGTGAAAGCTCGACGATCGCTTTTCGTATCGAAACACAAGGAAGTAGTTCAATCCAACAGAGTAAAACTCTACAAACTCTTGCCAACCATGATGAAACAACCACACTCTTCCATCACTTTTTGTAACACCCACATTCCACCCTCTTCCATCAGCCACCTTGAGACATGTTTGGTTGTTTAAGAAAGCTGTTTGGCCATGTTTTCTTACAAACTTTGTTGGGATTTCCTAAAAAGAAAAATTAATACATTTAATTGACTCTAGAGTTAAAATAATTAAAAATAGAAACCTCAAAATTAAGTAAGAACATCTATATTGATAGACTTACAAGCTTTTGTTCCTGGAGAGCATGATCAAGAACAACCTTAAAGAAATGGGGATTGAAGCCGAAGGGGGGAGCCATAAGGGGAAGCTCTTGATTCTTGAAGAAATCTCAAAATTTGATCTTCCAAGTGCTGCAATAAATGGTGTTTTTATATGCATTTTTATTTTTATTTAAATAAATGGTGTATTAATTGCGGTGTTTAATTGATTTTTTTTTTTAAGAAAACAATAATTACAAAGAAAATTAAAAAGACAAATTATCTCCATCTTAATTATAATTACAAAGAAAATTAAAAAAGACAAATATTCCGTTAAATTACTAATGGATCCGTTATCTCAAGAACTAAAATTGAGAATCATTCAAATGTCAAGGTAAAAAAGTTGGATTTTGAATCATAGGGACCATATAAAACTTCAACCAAAAGGTAGGGAACAAAAACAAAGATTTCCCTAATAATAATAATAATAAAACAATAATAAATTGTGTATTTAATTTTTTAGACAAATCGTTGAGCTTTCAGAAAAAGAAGAAAGACAAATCGTTGAGATATTGGGTGCAGAGCACAGATTGACAAAATCTTTCTAATTAAATGTGGCTTATAGAAGGGAGTTGAACAGGCTTTATTAATGATATCATTTATGATTATTAGGTGATACGTACTTTTTCTATTTTACATGTATTAATTTATTAATTTTATAAACTGATTAGAATTAATAGTATTCTAAAAAAATACTAAACAAAAGATTAGAATTAATAGCGGTAGTTTTGTTTTTTTAGTACAATTAATAGCGGTAGTTATTGTCACCATTGGTATCAAAACACAACAGCATTTTTTTTTATTATTATTATTTTAGCGAAATCCAATTTACCCTAAACTTCTTTATACTAAAAAATATTTAAAAAAATATTTGGTTTGCCAACGAGCAACTGACTTGTTGGGATGCAAATAAAGTATCCGACATTGACTAGAAGAGGAAAAGATTATGAGTATATAAGTGATGACAACCATCTTTATTGGTATACGGCCTTTTGGGGAAGCCAAAAAATAAAGCTATGAAGGTCTAGACCCAAAGTGGACAATATCACACCGAGATTCAGGTAAGATTGTCATCATTATCATGACTGGCATTAATGTACACCCAATAATCAGAAGATTATAAAAATTTTAATTCCTAGACTATTATGTTTATTTCAATTTGCTCAGCGGCATTGGTGTAGTCCAATGACCAAGAGATTATGGGTTCGAATCCCCCACATCCCCAATTATTATAATTTCAAAAAAATAAATAAATAGAGAGATGTTTTTCAAACAAGTTTTAATCCGTGGAGTCCAAAATAGATCAAAATGTGGTAAAAATATATTGTGGAATAGAGAAGCTAGCATTAAATAAGGTAGTGCACTTTGTAGTTGGGAAACAATTCTGATAAACAACCCTACCAAAGTCCAAAACTTTACAAACAAAAAAAAGAAATAAGTGAATTAATGTCAAACCAAATGCGCCTAATAATTGAAACAAAAACTTGCAAGTCTTACCAATTGGATTCATGTAGACCTAAATATATAGAAGCTGCATAAAATGAATGTTATGTGGTTTTGTATTATTAATTGTAAAATGGGTTTATGGATGTTGATTTTTGGATTGGTTTTGAAGGGGTGTTTGGGAAAGAATAATAATGGAGGTGGGAATGGGAATAAAATTGGAGCTTCATTTATATTTGGTGACTCATTGGTTGATGCTGGAAATAATAACTATTTGCCCACTTTGTCTAAAGCCGATCTCCGTCCCAATGGCATTGATTTTAAGCCTTCTCGAGGTAATCCCACCGGCCGCTTCACCAACGGCAGAACTATCGGCGACATCGTCGGTATGTATTTTCTATAAACTACAATTTTTTTTTTTTTTTTTTGTATGTTCGTGACTGTCCGGGCCACCTTACGTGCACAAGCGCACCTCGACTAATGTCAAAGGGCATACGTCTCATCCTACAACATTTGGATGCCAACAAAACTCATAAATATTAATTTGAAATTAATTTTTAGATAGGTGACCATTATGAAATTTGAACCCATCCTATAAACTACAATTTACCCTAGAAATTAAATTCAACCCTTTTTTTAAAGCTTACAATAATGCTTTAACATATAATTTTACATACTTTCATAACTATATTTTACCTATGATTCAAAACTAAAAAAAAAAAAAAAAATTGTAATCCATAGCATATTTTTGGCTTTTCATTACAATTATAGCACATATATTTTATAAACAATTCATTCATATCACATTTTCTCCAAAATTTATATTCTATCATCATTAGACTTCTATCAATTTAACTGATATACTTAAATCTATTTTGAGTGATTAAACAGTACACACGAACATATTTCAATCATTTTTGTGTATCCTCGATGAATAAGTCGAAAAATTATGTTATAAATGTAATTATTTTGTTTTTTTTATATACATGTAAAATCCCCTTCTAAAATTTTGTGTTTATTTTTAAAATTTAGTAATTAAGTTTTGTTAAGGGAAAATGATACAAATGGAGAATTGGATTAAATATACGTTTAAATTTCAAAATAAAGAGCAAAAAGTAAAATGGTTAACAAATGTAGCTTTTTTTTTTCCTTCTTTTTCTTTTCCTTTTTATAATTTTTGAGTTCTATATCGGTGTGGATAATGATTCAAACCATGACCTTTTAGAGGTTAATATACATTAAAATCGTTGAGTTGCTATTCTTATTGACAATTTATTCATAGTATTTATTTTTAAAACAGTTTTTTTAGTGTGAGAGTGTAAAGTCAAACCTTTAATAATTGAAAATAAAATTTTGATTATATTTTATAAAACATAATTTTTGGATTGACAACCATGATGATTTGTGACCCTTGAGAAAACAAATAATTAAATGTTATAAATTTAATACACGGTGGTTAATAATTGTTTTCTTACCCAATTTTTTTTTTATTTTTTTGAGATTACAACAATTAGAAAGTAGGGGAGACTCGAACTCAAGACCGTAAAGTTATTAAATGTATATTGATATCAATTGAGCTACTGCTCGGTTGACACCAGATTTTTTTGACGATTAAATAGTGCAGGATCAAACATTTATTTTATGAAAAGACATTTATTTAGTGAATAAAAAAAAAAAAAAATTGGATGAATTTGGTGTGTGAAGAAGTTAGTTGGGTGGGGATTAATGATTTATTTGCAGGTGAGGAGTTGGGAATAGCAAAGAACGCAGTCCCATTTTTAGACCCAAATTCCACCGGAAAATCAATACTGTACGGCGTTAACTATGCATCTGGCGGCGGAGGAATTCTCAACGCAACCGGAAGAATCTTCGTATGATACATTTATCAACCCTTTCCCTAATTTCCAAAGACAAAATACTTTTTTTATTTTAAATGGTAAAATTATGACTTAATGTTTATAAGTTACACACACATGATTTGGCCCTTAATTAATTAGTTGATTAACATACGTAATATAATGTATGATACCAAATCTAGTTAAATTCTATCATTCTAAAAATCATCATGAAGTAACTCAATTGATCAAAGAAGATTTAAAGTATATGAGGTGATGAGTTCAATCAATGGTGGTCACCCTGCTAAGAATTAATTTTCTACGAGTTTCTTTGATATCTGTCGGGTGATATGTTTCGTGACATTAGTCAAGGTATGCATAAGCTGACCCGAACAATCACAGATATAAAAAAAAAAAAAAGATTTATTCTTTAAGACTATATTTTTTTTTTATATGGTCTAAATGGAACTAAAGTTAAAGTATAATTTATTAGAGAAAATGAAACTAAAATTAATCGGCTATGAGGAGATTAATCCATATGCTTTATTAACATATTGAAGAATCTCCACCTTTTCAACGTGGGATAATTGCTATAAAGTGAGTATCTCAACGTAATTTATTAAGAACACACGATAATGGTGATGGGCAGGTGAACAGGTTGGGAATGGATATACAAGTTGATTATTTCAACATTACAAGAAAAGAATTGGATAAAATATTGGGAGCATCCGAAGCAAAAGAGTATATAACCAAAAAGTCCATATTTTCCATCACAATCGGATCCAACGATCTCTTGAATAACTATCTCCTTCCCGTGCTTTCCATTGGCGCTAGAATCTCCCAGACCCCCGATTCTTTTATCGACGACATGATCGCTCATCTTCAAAATCAGCTCACTGTGAGTCACTTTTTCTCTCTCTCTCGAGAACCTGTAACTTCATAGTTATTAAGTCGTATAATGTGTAGAGACTTTACGCAATGGATGCTCGAAAGTTCGTAGTGGGAAATATTGGTCCAGTAGGATGCATACCCTACCAAAAGATCATAAACCAATTGAACGAAGACCAATGCGTTGAGTTGGCCAACAAATTAGCACTTCAATACAATGCCAAATTGAAGGACTTGCTCGCAACGCTCAACAAAAATCTACCTGCCTCCACTTTTGTCTACGCAAATGTCTATGATCTTGTCATGGATCTCATCGTAAACTATGACAATTATGGTAAATACTAATTCTCTCTTCTTTCTTTATATTTTATTGTTCATCCTATTTCATTTTTTAATTTTTTTTATCTATTTGATCCTTTTAATCTTTCTTTTTAGTCTAATAGATTTTTAGGATTTCAATCAAAATTGATGGTATTATTCAATAATTAAGGAAGTGACCTAAATCATATGTTGAATAAGTGATAGAGAAGTAGTAGTAGTAATTAGAATATCACGTCTTTGAGTTCGCTATTTTTAGATTAGATATGAACTTCGATATCATATTAGATGTTCCAAAGTTGATCGAAAAATAATTTTGCAGGGTTTAAGACAGCAAGCAGAGCATGTTGTGGGAACGGGGGTGGTCAAATAGCGGGAATAATACCATGTGGGCCTCAATCAAGCTTGTGCTCAGATCGATCGAGACATGTGTTTTGGGATCCTTACCATCCAAGTGAAGCTGCTAATCTCATCATCGCCAACAAATTGCTCGATGGCGGCCCGGAAGTCATCTTCCCTCTCAATCTCAGACAGCTTCGCGACCTCTAGCTACCCATTTTTAATCATTCATTCCAAACATTTTCAACCAAACACACCAACTATGAATTCATATCTACATATGTAGTATGTAACATGTTTTTGATATTTTGTTATTTTGCCTTTAAACTGTTTCACAATTTGTCCCAATATAGGTGTGTGCTTTCCCACTTCGGTTTCTAATCTCTTGCTTGCCAATATTGGATCTTCATCTTTTATTATCTTTCTTAAGTAATAAAAGCGATTTACGTCTATTCATCAAGAAATAAAGAAAAACACAAGACAAATAACAAACGTCCGACGTGGAATTTACTAATATTGTGTAAATTATAGTTGAATTTGTTAATTTTAAAAAAAATAAAATTTCTTTTCAAATTAATAAATGTAAATGCAACTAAAGTGTCCGTTATGAAATGGTTGAGTGTCTGGATTTGGAGGTCTACTCTTTTCAAAATCTCAAATTTGAAACAGTTGTAAAAATTAATTTTTCGAGCGATTTCAAATTTCACTTTTAGTTTTATCGATGTATCTCAATATCATAGTCTAGAGACGGGTCCAACAACACCCTGAATTTTGGAGTAACTGAAGTCAAACAAATTATTATAAAACTTGTAAAATTTATCTACAATATCAAACGTTCAGGTTTATTATTTGATAGGCAACAAATAATTTTTCTCTCCTTATCATTATTATTTGTGTGCAAGAACCACCCATCATTTTTCAACAAAAAAAAAGAACTAAAGAGCAAGCTATAATAGAGGACTCATGAAAAGAGAGAACCTTAATTTGAAATTATATCTGAAAACAATAAAATAAAATAAAGAGGTAAAATAAAAGGACTAAAAAAACCAAAAAGGAGGAACAATAAGAAAACACCAAGGAGAAAGCACCAAACAATACCTACCTCACATTTGCTAATATATATTCTTAGTCATGTTTTGTCCATAGTGAACAAATGATGAGACATCAACCTTCAACCCTAAGAAAAACAAAAAGAAAACAATGATTTCACCTTTATAAAAGAAAAATTATGTTACTTGGGTGGAAGTATATAATAATATAAGCACTCCATTTGATATTAATGTTTTTTTAGTTTTGTTTCTAGAATTATACTCGTCTCTGGTTAGCCAATCCTTTAATTATATATTTCTTATAAATTACAAGACTTTAGAACAAGTCTATATTTGATACTAGCATACTTTTAAGTTGTCTAATTCTCAAATTTATGTACGTTAAATATCATATATGTATTAACCATCATAGGAGTAGTTCAATTGGTCAAAAGGAGTGTGCAAACTAATCGACCAGAATAGTTACGATTATCAATTTTTTTTTTTTATCATATATGTATTTCTTTCTTTCTTTTTCAACCATATTTGAGCGGTATGATTTTATGTAAGAGTTTTTTTTAGAAAAATAAAATAAAATTTGTATCTATAAAATTATAGGAAGTTTAAATTTTATATTTTATTTGGACTAAATAAAAATAATTTTGTAAAAAGACAATTATTATTGGGTCATTATCAAGCAGCCAGTGAGTTTCTTTATAGATGTAAATTTCAAATTGGAGTCTTCTCCTTTAGCCCTTTTTGAATTGAGCTGCAATGAGTTGGGTTGCTTTAAGCCTTTATTTGTCTACTTCTCTTGGGTTTTGTGCACCAAATGATGCATGACATGAATAACCGCTATGATAAAAATCCCAATTATTGGAGGAAAAATTTCTGTTTATAAAATTTCTTACAAATTACTTTATTTAAATTTTATTCTTTATTGTATTAAAACTCAAAAGTATTGAACCATGTTTAATTAAATTTAGTTTTAAATTTATTATTGAGACTCTTTCGATATTTTTTTTTTAAAAATTTGCAATACACATGAACTAAAATTTAATATTTGAAAGTAAAAAAATAAAATAGAACAAAATTTATTAAACAAAATAATATTTAACCATTTTTTTACATCAACAAAGTAAAATCATAGATTTAACCATTTGCTATTTAAATTATTAGTACTTATATTAGTTCAAGATGTAGTTTTTTTATTCTACTTTTAATAACATGATTTTTTTTAAAAAAAATTTGTGTACAAATTGGGAGGGGGAACCAACAAATCATACACAAAAAACATGCAACTGCTCTCAAATGTTATGAGAGTCAAATACCGATTTTTGAACCCGAACTCATGATCGTGGAGTTGAAATAGATTAATATCAAATAATGCAATCAGTTGTGTTATCGACTTTCAATAATAACATGTAGTTAAAACCAAGTAAGTTCACGTTAGGAAAAAATTATCAATATTTGGTTGTCTAAATAAAAACATACCAAACCAAACATATATACTATTAACTCATGTTTTTTTCAATCCATTGCTTTAGGTAGTACATCCCAAAGATTTCTAATTTTACTCCATGATAATACCTTCTCATTGTTTTTTTTTCTTCTGCAAACTACCTAACTAATTGACATGATAAAGAAGCTAAAAAGAAACCATTCAATCATATCCAAACAAATATATCAACAAAAGGATAGTAGAAAAAAACCATATGACACTTACCAAATTGATGAAGTCTTTTAAAGTAAAAGAAGAAAGGAAAAAAAATGAAGCTAAAAAAACTTAAAAATTATTTGAGTTTTAGTGGCATTTTTTTGGTGGACAGAAAACAGCTTTCTGCCAATCCATCCAACTAAGTCATTATTTAGTTTTTTAATCTGCTAATTTCAAAGATTGAAAAAGGAAAAAAGTCACTGTGGTCCCACAAAAAATCATTCAAATGGGTAGTAGTAAAGATAAATGGTTCAAAATAAAGCTTCAGCCTTTTCTTTTTGAAAATAATAATAATAATAATAATAAATAATAAATAAATAAATAAAAGTCCAACTACTAATGTCCTTTTCCTCTGTTTCTTAATGCACTGTTTTAAACTTGGCTGAGAGCAGAGAACACTGAAGAAATTCATTTCAATGAGACTTTTTTTTATGAATATGTTAATGCTCTCTGTGCTTATATTTATTGAAGAGTGGCTCTGAATTGAAAATGGTGTAAATGAGCATTTGATTTTGTGTTTTTTTTTTTAAATTTTTGTACTGAAATTTTTTGGGATCCGGGTCCTGTGTTTCTAGGGTTTGACCTCTTTAATATTCTTCTATTTCTTCTTCTCTTGTCTCTAGAGCTTTTTTGTTTCACAAATTTTACTTGTGGGTGTGGATTTGAGGTGGGTTTTCAATTTCATGCCAAAATCATCCCCCATTGTTGTGTTTCAGCTCTTGTTTTAAGCATTTCTCTTTCATTTTTGGGGGGTTTTTTTGTTCTTCTCTTTTAGGAATTGGGTTTGATGCATTATTCACTATGGAAGCCTCTATCTCACTGTGCTGCTTTGATTATGGATAAGAAGAGCAGAAGAAAACATGGGTCGGATTCAGCGACGGATTTGAAGAAACACAAATTGATTCTTCGAAAACTTGAAGAATTCAAGCTCAGAGAAGCTCTTGAAGAAGCTTCTGAAGATGGGTCTCTCTTCAAGTCGCAAGATGTGGGAATTGAGCCACTTCCCAACGAAGACACCAATGGCTTGGGCCGATCTCGATCGCTTGCTCGGCTTCAAGCTCAGCGAGAGTTTCTCAAGGCCACGGCCATGGCGGCCGATCGAACTTACGAATCCGATGACGCCATTCCTGATCTTCATGAAGCTTTCTTTAAGTTTCTCACAATGTACCCGAAGTATAAGTCTTCAGAGAAGATTGATCAGCTTCGTTCAACTGAGTACTCCCATTTGATTAAGGTATGTCTGGATTACTGTGGATTTGGGCTGTTTTCTTACGTTCAGAGTCTTCATTATTTGGAGTCTTCTACTTTTAGTTTGTCTGAAATTGCTGCAAATTTGAGTAATCAAGCTCTTTATGGTGGTGCTGAAAGAGGGACTGTAGAACATGATATAAAGAGTAGGATTATGGATCATTTAAACATTCCTGAGCATGAATATGGCCTTGTTTTTACTGTTAGTAGAGGGTCTGCTTTTAAATTGTTGGCTGAATCTTACCCTTTTGGTGCCAACAAGAAATTGTTGACCATGTTTGATTATGAGAGTGAGTCTGTGAATTGGATGGCTCAATGTGCTAAGCAGAAGGGTGCTAAGGCATATAGTGCTTGGTTTAAATGGCCGACTTTGAAACTATGCTCTACCGATTTGCGAAAACAGATCACGAACAAGAGGAGGAAGAAGAAGGAATCTGCTGGTCTATTTGTGTTTCCTGTTCAGTCTAGAGTGACTGGTGCTAAGTATTCATATCAATGGATGGCTTTGGCACAACAGAACAATTGGCATGTTTTGCTTGATGCTGGGTCGTTAGGTCCAAAGGACATGGATTCTCTTGGTTTATCACTTTTTCGACCGGATTTTATCATCACCTCGTTTTATAGGGTTTTCGGGTATGATCCTACTGGTTTTGGATGTCTTCTGATTAAGAGATCAGTGATGGGAAGCTTACAAACTCGGTCGGGGTGTACTGGCTCTGGAATGGTGAAGATAACCCCAGAGTATCCTATGTACATGAGTGACTCGATGGATGGTTTTGATGGATTAGGACGATTTGAAGATGACGAAGTTGCCGTGGTTGAGGATAAAACATCTGAAACTCGTTTGGGATGGCAACTTCCTGCATTCTCTGGTGCCTTCACTTCTGCTCAAGTGAGGGATGTTTTCGAAACAGAGATGGATCATGATAACAACTCTGACAGAGATGGAACAAGCACCATACTTGAGGAAAGTGAGACTATCTCTCTAGGGGACGTGATGAAGAGCCCGGTATTCAGTGAAGATGAATCCTCGGATTGTTCGATTTGGATCGACTTAGGTCAGAGTCCACCAGGATCTGATAATGTAGGCCAATTGAATGAACAGAAGATTGTTTCTCCCCTGCCTCATCATTGGTTAAGAGGAAAGAAGAACAAGCTACTCTCACATAAGCCAACTTCTAAGATCCACAGTGATCTAACATACGAAGATGACAAAGATTTTAACTCGGGGCCTTAT
The DNA here is from genome assembly GCA_037832685.1 of Sicyos baderoa. Classification (NCBI taxonomy): domain Eukaryota; kingdom Viridiplantae; phylum Streptophyta; class Magnoliopsida; order Cucurbitales; family Cucurbitaceae; genus Sicyos; species Sicyos baderoa. Next base: position 710,226 of record JBBMEF010000003.1, on the reverse strand, counting down.
GATGAACAACCTGTACCATCTTTTGATGCTGTTGTCCAGTCAGTCTGTCAGGAACTGGACAGTGTCGACGAAGTCCCAGGAGAAATATTTGTAGAAACAAGTGCCACATCAACCAATTGCAAAAATTACTCCAATAACAGAGTCATAACAGAGATCCACGAAGTAACAGAAACCGCCAAACCACTTTCCAATGGTTCCTTAATGAATTCTACATTGAACAATGGATTTCACCTCAGCAGTTCAACCTCTGATTTCGGTTATAACGGACTAGAAAATGGTACGACGTCAGAAATATGTTCGGAGATGAAGGAAAGTGCCATTAGAAGGGAAACAGAAGGTGAATTCAGGTTGTTGGGGAGAAGGGAAGGAAGCAAGCATGTTGGTGGAAGGTTTTTTGGGTTGGAAGAGACTATGCAAGGCCGAGGAAGACAAGTTTCTTTCAAGATGGAAGAGAATGACAGGGAGCACGTAAACCATAATATCGAACCTGGAAACGTATCAGTGACGACGAGCCTGGATGATGAAGATTACACCAGCAATGGAGAATATGGTTATGAGGAAGAGTGGAACAGGAGGGAACCCGAGATTATATGTCGACATCTCGATCACATAAATATGTTAGGTCTAAACAAGACAACTCTTCGACTTCGATTTTTGATCAATTGGCTTGTCACGTCATTGCTCCAACTAAAGTTTCCTGGCTCAGAAGGAAGCAACAAAGTGAACCTAGTTCAGATTTATGGACCAAAAATAAAATATGAAAGGGGAGGAGCAGTAGCTTTCAATGTGAGAGACAGAAACCAGGGACTAATCAATCCAGAATTTGTTCAGAAGCTAGCTGAAAGAGATTGCATATCCCTTGGCATTGGCTTCCTTAGTCACATTCGCGTTTTTGACAGCCCGAGGCGACAACCTGGTGTCTTAAACCTTGAAGATTCATCCCTGTGCAGGCAACCCGAAAATGGCAGGCATGGGAAGCACGGGTTTGTACGGCTTGAGGTCGTAACAGCTTCATTGGGATTCTTGACGAACTTTGAAGACGTTTACAAGCTGTGGGCGTTTGTGGCTAAGTTTTTAAACCCTTCCTTTATCATAGAAGGAACACTTGCGGTTGTTGAAGAAGGTTCTGAAACAACCTGAGGCGGAAGTTGCTACTGAGGTATGTTCATAGAGTTAAAGGAATCAATTTTTTAATTGCTTGACATTTTGTTTGGAAAAGATGGGAATTATTTGAATTTCAATCTGCTAAGATTCAAGGGTGGCAATTGAATGCAAGCAGATAGCATTGTCAATTTATGTTTATAATTGGTTAGATTTAGATTTATGTTCATAGTGTCTGTCTCCTTTGAGACTGTTGTACATGAAGCTCTGATAATTGTCATCTTGAAGAGGTCATGTAAACTTTTGGCTACTCTATATTATATATTGGCCCTGTGGTTAATTGAATGAAGCCTTTTTCTTGCTGGTCACATTTTAAAACTAATTTCATATTAGTGGTATAATTTAAGCTCTTAAGGCTTCAAATAAGTAGTATTTAGTGCCAACTAAAGTTGAGCTCAACTGACAATGTGATCTTTAAAGGTTTCTAAGTTTGAATCTCTCACTCTAAATATTGTTGAGGTTGCTAATGCATGCGAATAAAAATTTCACATCAATAAATTGAGGAAAAAGTTTTGTGCAGAGACAACAACTTCATTGTTTTTGAGAGGTCTCTTGGCGAGTCGAAAATGATCAAGTGTTGCTCAATTAAAGGGAAGATCTTATACATATAAGTGAAGGGTAATAACTTTATTGATACGCGGTACTTGGCCTAGGGACGGGCGTGGTTACCTTGTTTCAAAAAGAAAACTTCATTGATATGAGATTTTTTGGGTGATGATGAAAAACAAAGCTACTAGAGTGCTTATATTTAAAGTGGATAATATCGTAACAATGTGGCTAACCGGTTGAATTAAAAAAAAAAAGTAGGAATTTTCAATTAGACAAGTTCAAGTTGAAATGGAAATTTTTTTTATCATGCAATTATGTTGGAAGCTATTACTTAGATTTAAGTATATGATGGCTGATTTAATATTTGATATTATGATGTTTTACCTCAAAAGCAATCTGTAACGAGCTTATTATTAACTCATCTATTTTATAAATATCGGACGTCTTCTAACTTACTTTTTAATGTTAGATTTCGACATTTAATAAGAATAACAAAGTATATTGTGACCCATTTATCTCAAGTCTTCAGCCAAGTCTCTTCTTTAGCCCCTCTGTTACCAGCCAAGTCCCTGGTTTCATCAAATTACATTTCAAATGTAGATAACTATTTGCCATCTTACACTCAAAACTTAAAAAAAATTGTTGCAAATTTATCCTTCTTGCTCCATATATCTTTAAAATTTTAAAGAAAATTATTTAGGCCCCGTTTGATAACCATTTGATTTCTTATTTTTGGTTTTTTAAATTTAAGCCTATTCCTTCTCAAAATTCCTAAAATGTGCTTCATCTTTCCTACCATTTATTCATCTTCTTTTAAGAAAGTATGAGTATACTAACCAACTTTTAAAAACAAAAACAAACTTTGAGAAGGTACTTTTTTTTGTTTTTAAAAGTTGGTTGGTCTTCCCCTACTTTCTTAAGGAAAGATGTATACATGATAGAAATGATGAAACAAATTGTAGGAAATTTGAGAGAAAATATGCTTAAATTTGAAAAACAAAAAACAAGAAACCAAATGGTTATCAAACGGGGCCTTAACAATTTTATTTCTTCTTTATCCTTCTTTTTATTTGTTCATATTTATGAAATTTGTTAAAATTATTTAACGATTTTATGTGGGGATCAAACTAATTTTTATACAATATTTTTTTCCCCACTTTATTTTACTAAGCAGTATCGACAATTAAGAATCTTTCAATATATTTTTGAGTTCGACAATAGTGGACAAATTTATGAAAGTAAAATTATTGATCTCGTCAATAAGATTTGCTATAATTGTTAATATATATATTTTGTTTTGCATGACTTTTATAATATTACAAGATATATCACTTGACTTTACAATATTTGAACGTCAAGAAAATTTATAAAAGAAATAAATTTTATGTAGGTGGTCATCATGAATTTAACCAATCATCTTAAGTACCAAAAGATTTTCTTCGTCTATAATTGTTACACTTGCCGTGATACTTCAAACAAATTTTCTTATGCACCAAAGAATTGTAAAATAATGTTAGAATCTCACTATAATCTTATATTTGAAAAGTGAAAAATAAGATACGTGAACTACTCGTCTCACTAATTAATTTTAAGATAAATGTCTACACTATATTTTATATGCAATTATAATCACTAAATCGACATCTAAAAGAAACACAATTTTTCAAAATGAATGTTCATTTCATACCATTTAATAAATTATTAAATCATATATAGGGTTGAATTAAACAAGAAAAAAAAACATAAATAATACTATATTTTTATTTTTGAAATCGCATAAATATTGCTCATTGGAACTAGAAAAAAGAAAAAGAAAAAGATTATATGAGTTCCAAAATATGACCGTTGGGCGCAAAAACAGGAACCGAGGAGCCCAGCAGAGAAGGAATGACATGACCTTCCGGCAGTAAGAAATTCCCATTTCGAAAACCCTCGCCGGAATCACTCGAAATGGAGATCGGCCATTCTTCCACCGCCCAAATGCCGGAGATTTCTCAGTATGAACAGTCCAGGGAGTTGAGAATCAAAGAAAACTTGGAGCGGATGCAGAAACTTGGCATCGTCGATCTCTCTCTCAAGCTCAGATCCTCAGCTCCGTCAAACCAAAACCGCCGGAAATCGCCTGCTCCCAAAGCTTCTACACCTCTATTCGAACTCCCGAGGCCCGGACCAGTCCGTCGATCATCCAGGTCTTCTTCGAATCCTTTTGTACTCATTCTCTGATATTCGCATGAAAATTGGGGATATTAGGGTTTTTCTTTGAATAGATAGTTTTTGATTCTGTATTTATCATGTTTTGTATGGATTGTGTTTTCGTTGGCGGATTTAGGTTACAGAATGTGACGCCTGTGGCTTACTCGGAACTTCGAATTGAGAGGAAGAATAAGTTCTCTGAGGATGAGGGCTTTATTCTTGAAGATGGTTCGAGGCCGGAGATTTACTCGGAAGAGCACGCGAAGCGGTTGGGTTGTACAGAGAAGAGCTGGACGCTGTTTGTTGATGGATATGGTAAGGACGGGAAACGAATTTATGATCCAGTTAGGGGAAAGACGTGCCATCAATGCAGGTTCGTTGGAAGATCATTTTCTACATTGTTCATTGGAAATCTGTTGCTTTTGTTATTTTGTTATGTATTTGTGCTTTGTTCTCTGGTTTCGTAAATTAGAAATCTAGAATGGCTTTGTTTAGGTCCCGTTCGATAACCATTTGGTTTTTTATTTTTGGTTTTTGAAATTTAAGCCTATAACAACTCTCATTGTTAGTGGAAAATGCATAGCATTGTGTGTTGTGTTTTTATTTAATTGAAATGTTATGTATACAGGCAAAAAACATTAGGGCATCGCACTCATTGCAGCAAATGTAACATGGTTCAAGGGCAGTTTTGTGGAGACTGTTTGTATATGAGGTACAATCTTGACAACGTTTCTGTATTGTTGTCTCTAATCTTTGAATGCATAAACTGCAAGAACCTAATTTGTTTGGCTTTTTGAGAAGGTTAACTTTTCAACTTTCTGTGTGGCTTTTGAGCACTGAAACACTGGGGCACATGGATTTTATATTTAGGTCTCCATCATGGTATTCTTGTTCCACTCTTGCAGATATGGAGAGCATGTTCTTGAAGCACAACAAAATCCCGATTGGATATGTCCCGTTTGTCGTGGAATTTGTAACTGCAGTTTATGTCGCCAAGCAAAAGGATGGCTTCCCACTGGGACTATGTATAAGAAGGTAGTTTTTTTAGCTATAATGTGAATCATCTCCTTATATGTTTCGTTCTACTCGAGAATTTGCAGCTAAGATCGGTAGTTTGGACTGTATAGATAACAAGGATGGGCTTCAAGTCTGTTGCGCACTTTCTCATCCAAACTAAACGTCCACAGCCGCCTACTTCAGGGCAGAATCCTACCGATCTCTCTTCTGCAAAGAGATCGTTGTCCTTCCCAGACGTTGAAGCTAATCCTGCAGGATCTCTCAAGGTTAATGAACTTTTAGAAACGGTGGACCACCTTCTTGAAAATAATGCAGTAGACGAATCTGAAAACGAGAAGCGAAGTATTCTACAGTCGAATTACGAGACTAAAGATCAAATCTCTGTTAAGAGGTCACTGAGTTTTTCACGTGTCGAGCAGCAGGACTCAAAAGAAACTAAACCCCCTAATCTCTTAAACCATGAAAATGATGAACTTGCTGAAGACGTCAATGATGAGAAAGAAAAGAAACTGCATTGCCTAAAAAGAAAGAATGGCGATAACTGCAGTCCATTTGATGAATGTCCAATGCCTGAAAAGAAACCAACAATTGCTATAGATTTAAACACCAAGGATCTGGAGTGTACTTCAGGCAATGACCAAAGTGAGAAGGAACTATTGGGAGTTCGAGCAATGACATCGTCAACAGACCAGAGCCTCGAAACGAAGACTGAAGCCGATGGTAATACATCCAAAGACGGCGCAAACAGTTTATCCGGGAAAAAGCCGAAGGGTCGAGTCAGGCTTTCTGTAAGTAGCAGTAGTAGGGTTTTGCGGCCTAGGCACAAAACAATTTCCTGCTGAATGATGTGTTTTTGTTTTGCCACCAAACTGGTTTGAGGATTGTAACTTTTTGGGAACTCAGGAAGTTGGTGTGTTTTATATTTTTTATAGGTGGTAGTTGTTTTGGGAGGGAAGCTTAATCAACATCTCCAATGGTGTTGAGCCGGTCGGGTTGTTTTGGTCTCTTCTTCCCTCGATATCGATTTTGATCGACAATGTGACAAGAATGTAAAAGAATTTGCTTGAGAATTTCAAGCTTTTGATACAATCAACATCTCCAACAGTTGAATTCGGTCGGCTTTTTTTACTCTTCTTCTCTTGGTATAATTTTTGATCGATAATGCGACAAGAATGTTAAAGAAACTTACCTCAAAATTTCAACCTTTTGATTGAATATTGCTAGATCTTGATGAAGTGCCTAAAGTTTTTTTTTTTTTTTTTTTGATGTCCGTAACTGTCCGGGCTAGCTTGCGTCCACAAGCGCACCTCGACTAATGTTACGGGGCATACCGCCTGACCCTACAACATTTGGATGCCAACATTTGGATGCCTAAAGTTGTTATCAAAAAAGAGAATACCATTTATAGATTTGATTTCAAGTTGGGCTTAGAGATTAAATCAATATATTGAATAATAATCATGATCCGGTAACTCACAGTTAGCTAATAAGTTGGAGAAACAATTTTCTACATTTTTTACCTAGCTTTTCAACTCATTTTAATAATGCTAGTAATATATAATAAATATTCTTTAATTATTAATTTTCTTTTCATAAAAAGTCTCATATACATGATACATCCATACAAAATTATCAATAATTTGAATTCGAACTCATTATTTCTTTCTTAATCATCATGTATATGCTTTGTATGCGGCTAAACTATTTATTTTGTTGGCTTACAAATAAGAAATTTTGATCTTATCATCTTTTTCCTTTTAATTATTATTTATCATTATTGTCCAAGCAAGTTAAAGCTAGCAATAATTGATAATTTTTTTATGACATTTAAACGCTATAGAATTAAGTGGGGTATGTCCCATACAATAGTTAAGAAACATGTAACATAACTTGGACAATAACAAATGTAAAAAAATAAAAAATAAATAAATAATAATTATAATTATTAGGGGAATTTGCATGTATATTACAATAAGATAAAAAAAAAAAAAATTGAGTAAATAACAACTTTTTGAAAATATTTGCACATCTATCAAAATCAGATTGATAGACTCCATCAATAGTGTCTGATAGACTCCATCAATAATGTACTCCATCAATAATATCTGATAGACTCCATCAATAGTGTTGGATAGAATCTATCAAAAAAAAGTTGCTATACTTGCAATATTTTTTAAAAGTCGCTATAATTCTAATGGAGAGTAGGAAAATTGCTATACAGCGCAAATTCCCTAATTATTATTATTATTGACATATATATCACAAGTTTGAATAAGTCCCTTTTGCTTTTGTTGGCATACAAATGAAAAGCTTTAACTTTATCATTTTTGCCTAAGTGTGTCAAAATTAACTATTGGGGAGGTGAATTTGAACGTGTAACCTCATGGTTACTAGGTCGTATAATATGTCAAGTTATGCTACTTTTCGCTAATCATTCTTTTTATTAGTGATAGGTGGAAGGGGTAATATTTGGAATTTATGAAAAAGACTATGCGCAATAGTTTAATTGTTGAGTAAAAATCCAATTTAACACCACATTCACGAGTTTAATCTCGACTCAAACTTATTTGAATAATTAGTCTCATCAATGGGCGAAGGTTCCTCCTCATGAGCGCTGTGCGTTTCCATCTTCTTACAAGGGCTGCATCCATTTCTTCTTCCAACTCTTCATCGCCGTTCCTCGGTTCTCAGCCTCTCAAATTACGTCAACCTAACAACAGGATCTTCGATCTCTCGGTTTTCTCTACCCTCCACACTCGATCACTCAAATCTCCCATCTCTTCTTCCATGGACGATTCGGATTCCAGGTTCGATCATCATTTTGCGATTGTTGTTTCCGTATGTGCGTTTGATTATGAACTTCAATTTCCTGAAATTGCAGTTATGTGAACCCCGCGGTTGCTGAAATCGTTGTTGTCAGGCACGGCGAAACAGCTTGGAATGCCGATGGAAGAATTCAGGTTTTATTTCTTAACCAAACCTATTAAATATATTTTGGATTAAATTTTTTTAGGTTATGCAATGTGATCAAGCATCTGTCATGATTCCTGAAGATTGTTTTCATCGATTTTGGAATTTTTCCCCACTCTTATTCCTTTTACTCTTGCATGATTCTTGACGTTAGTGTTAGAATGATTTTGAAAAATAAAGGCTATGAAAATAATAATGGATTTGAAGGGATTTAATATCCTAGCAACCAGATGAAGGAGGGTCATATCATATGAGTGTTCAATAAGATTAGTTACGATGCATGGAAGCTGTCTAATATCAATTCAGTATAAGAGGGTATGACGTTTCTCGATCGAGCACCCCCCTGCTGTTGTTTTCTTTTTCTTGATGGTCACATTATGTTCTGGGGAGCAGTTCATGAAAGGGTAATGTAAGCTTAAAAAAGGTGGGAAAACAACAGAATCTTAAAGGAAAAATCGGGGGAGGTTTAGTTTGTAGTGCTAGGCTGCTAGCGAGTGAGGCGTAGTCAAAATTTAAGGGAAGGATAATGTAACTATGTATGTATGTATTCTGTACTTGTGAAGATGGGAGGAATGTTTAAGCAAGGAATAAAAGTGCCACAATAATTCAAGGGATTTGAAAAAAGGAAGGTGCTGGTTGAAGGATTAGAAGGAAAAAACATGCGAGATCCGTAATGCAAGATCCAGGACACATGACCTAAGCATTGAGAAGTTTGATTGACTTGAAAATGTAGTTAATTAAATAATGTAGACAACATTGGAAGGCAGCTTTTGCAAGAAGTTCCTTTCTTTATGAGTGTGTAGTGTACCCTAGAAAAATCTGCAGGAAATTTAAAACACTACCACACATGCACCTACATTTTAAAGCATGTGTTAGAAGGGAAGTCTGTGAATGGATTAAAGGTGCGCTTAAAGCACAAGTGGGTCCAATAACCTACGGACTTTGCCCAAAGATGGACGTGGGTTTATTCCATCTCACCTTGCCAAACCCGAACTGATAAAATTTAATTGGTTTCCTTGTATGCAAACTGAATCTGCTAAATCGAACTGGCCTAAACTAAACCGACATGGTGTGTTATAACAATGCGTGTGAGTGCTTCTGAAAGCTAGGTTCAAGTTTTGTTTGCTTCTAATTCGCGTACTCAATTTGGAACAACTTTGACTGTGGAGGAGTTTCTCTTCTACCTATTATTTTGAAATAAGGGAGCGGCTTTTTTGGTTTGTTGCCTTCTTTTTACTTTGTGGAGTATTTGCACGTTCAAACCGTCTGGTGAGCTTAATAAGTAAAACCTAATGTCTTGAGAGTTTGGCCCTTCAGTGGGTGCATGGGTACTTTATTTGACTCCTTTTAGGAACTTTTGCTTGTCTTGTATTATGCCTTTACGAGTTTTATTGCGAATTAAGCTAACCAAATATAACTTTTGTCACGTTTTCTAATCTTGAATGTATATTGTGATTTTGAATCTGATCGTTATCCCACATCAACTTTGGGGAACTCTGTTTTTCCATCTGAATTTATGTTTTAAATAGGGACACTTGGACGTTGAATTAAATGAAGCTGGGCGACAACAAGCAGTTGCAGTGAGTTAAAACTTATGTTTCATGTCTTAGTTTCAACATCTAAAATAAAGACTAAAGATAAAAGTAATTTTAAACTCTTCATTCTTATTTTGAAGGTTGCTAATCGTCTGGCCAAGGAGCGTAAAATCTCTGCCGTATACTCTTCTGACTTAAAAAGAGCTCTTGAAACTGCACAAGTTATTGCAACTACGAGTGGTATTCTAGAGGTATGACTCTCAGTCGAGCCCATTTGTTAGATCACCACCGCATATATATCTTTTTTCTTATAGATCAAAATATGATTAATCTTTTTGATGTATTCTTAATACTCTCTTTTACATGTGGAACCGAAGATATCCATGGAGGTGAGCATTGGCTACCTCCTCTTATGGAGGGTCTATGCAATTTTTTAATCCAACTTTAGACCTGCGTAACAAAGAGTATTTGTATTAATCATAATGGCAGTCAAACCATAATGGGGTGGCTCAATTGGTCAAATGGGGTCTTGGGGTGCATAAGGTGATGGGTTCAAAACTCATGGTAGCCACCTACCTAGGAATTAATTTCCTATGGGTTTCCTTGACATCCAAATGTTGTAGGGTCAGGCGGTATGCCCTGTGACATTAGTCGAGGTTCGCGCAAGCTGGCCCGGACAGTCACGGATATCAAAAAAAATAATGGCAGTCACATCACACTTGTGGTTAATGATTTCTGAAAAACGCTTAATGTCTTTTTTTATAGTACAACAAAAACACTTAATGTCCTGAGATCGGTTAGGCATTTTTGAGTTTTGAGTCATTTTTTTAAACTACTGTCATTGGTAATGAGTAAAATTTTACTGTCATTTTTATCTATTGTTGTCGGAAATTTACTTCGGAGATCTCTTTTAGGTTATTACAGATCCTGACTTGAGGGAAAGAAACTTAGGAGATCTTCAAGGTCTTGTGTATCGTGAAGCAGTCGGAACAAATCCTCGAGCATGCGAGGCTTTACAATCTCGCAAGACAGATCAAAAAATTCCTGTAAGTAATAATTTTTCATGCATATCGATCAACAAATGATAAGTATCTTGAAATAGTTTGTCCCCGAATTTATCCAATATGCGGACAATCTTCTTAATTTGAAGAAGTACATCTTGTTGTGAGCTGCATTTTTTAGCCAAATTAGAGCATTAAACTTCAACCACTTATCCTGCGCAAGCTAAAGTTCTTGCGTTCTAAACCTTGGATAGCTAAAGACCCATCCTGGAGTTCATCCTAGGCAACTGGCCTTGGGTTTGGCACAACGTTTTTGTGAATTGACATATAAACACCAATTTTTTTCTTGCAAATCAATTTATGATTTCGATTTGAGATAGATGTTTAAAGTTGACAAATGTTGTGGATTTTAAAATTAGGGTGCGCAGTTCAATTGTGGTTGCTAGGAGTTTCAAAACTTTGATTGTTGTTTCTCTGATACCAAATAAAATTTGGGGAGGAAAGAAATAAATGTATTGTATTTCTTGTATTAGAATGAAACCTACAAGTCCCTCTCTTATATAGAAGAAGGTCCATCTACCACTAATAAACAAAATAGTATATATATAAATAATGGAGATACACATACTAACCAAAATAAAGGTACAAAGAAATCCATCATTATTATTCCAAACATATAAATGTCTTTAAGATATAGCATGTTCTGGCACATTGGTGATTGCTTTTTTCCTTTGAAATCTGTGAGTGTCCGGGCCAGAACATTGGGTGATTACTGGAATTATTTATTTTACAATTGCCTCAAATGCAGGGTGGTGGAGAAAGTATTGACCAACTCTACCAGCGTTGCACATCTTCATTGCAAAAGATTGGAAATAAGCATATAGGTAATTCTTCCTCCCCTTTGTTAATTGTCTAATATGTTGATGAGTTTCTCTACTAATATCTGCCTGTTTAAAGCACAGGCGAACGAGTAGTTGTGGTCACCCACGGTGGTACGATTCGTTCGTTGTATAAGCGAGCTCATCCTCACGATCATGGAGGCAAGATACTGAACACATCTGTGAATGTATTTCACTTGTCTGATGGGGGCAAATGGAAGATAAAAACAAGGGGTGATGTTAGCCATCTTGACCAGACAGGTTATTTGCAGTCTGCATTTGGAGGAGACAAAAATTCTGGTTAGGTAGACCTTTCGGCGACACGATGCATTTATGGTTTCATATCATTCAAGCACAGGCAAGTGAGAATTCATTTTTCTTTGTTCTGATTGGCATGATTAAACCTAAAGACAATATGAAAGGTCTGTCATAGTCATGCTATATTGACCAAAATTAATGTCACGTTCTTTTTTTATTGTAATAACATTTGAAATGTGGAGAAGATTGTAGGATGCATACATTGGTATACATAAAAAGACTATGAACATGCAACGCTATTTTTGTAATATTATGCCTACTGCACAAATAAAAAGATTACGTTTTTAGTGCTGGGATACTTTATTTAATCAGGTTAATATTTGTAATCTTTAAATAAAGGTTTTAAAAGAGCTTTTCGAATTAAGCTCAATTATGATATGATACAATTTACTTTTAAATGTTGTTGAATTAAAAAAAAAAAAAAAAATAGTATTTTCACTTTGTCTCTATCTCGCTTTCACATTTTCTTAGTATTTTGCTTCTAGTTTAATACTATTATTCTTTTTGAATTGCAGGAGATTTCAAACCTTTAGCTCTAGAAATATTAGATTTATTTAAAATTGCAAAGACCTATGAAATGTAGAATTGATTTGATTTGATTTAGTAAACAAAAGCATGAAAGTTCATTGACTAAACTTATAATTTAATCTGATATCAATTATTCATTCCAAAAATATTATGAAAGTAAATACTTAGATGAACAACAAAGAATCAAACTTTAAGAACACAAAGAAAGGGGCAGTCCAAATCCCATAAGTGTATTATTAACTTAGTCTTAACTTTCTTTCTTGATGGAGCAATTTGGCAAACTTGGTGAGAGCATCCTCATTGCTTTGATCTTCTCCTCCAACAATCTCATACTTTCCTGTTTCTAAATTGACCCTTGACACTGGTTTCTTTAATAGCTCCTCTCCAATCTTCACAAGCTTTGTTAAATTCTCCGGAGTCGCTATATCCACCGATGCAGTGTCCCCGGTTAGTGAGTCGTCCTGTTCATACAACAATGCCTGCTTTTCTTAGATTTCTTGGAAAGTAATTAAAACATAACCGAAGGAATTGGGAGTAGAATGTTACCTGAATGCGAAGATAATTTTGCTGGACATTGGAAGATTGGAAAAGGGTTGAAACATGAAAGTCAACCATATCAGAACTAGCATCAGTAAAAAAGTCAATAATTGGAGTGGAAAGGCCTGAGAATTGAAAAATCCAACTGAGAGCTCCCCATTTAGAAGCTTGTGTTGCATTGTACTTTTCTTCATGTTTGGACAACCCTGTCCCTAGAGATAGAACAATCATTTTCTTGGCATCATTTGCTCTAATCCTTGACTTCTCTATTTGGTGCATTGCTATCTGCCTGTTTATGTGGCTTATGGCTGCCAGTGTCTGTCAAATTAATTAATTTAGTGTCACTTTCCTACCCCATTTTTAGAAAAAAGGGTAAAACAAAAAAAGGTTTTATACTTTGAAGTAGTGTTGTGGTGAGAGGATCAAATTTATATAGCTGTCTGTCATCTACCATCATTTTCTTTATAATCACTATTCATCTTCATAATTATTATTCAACTTATTCTTTCACTCGTCGAAGTTGTTACTTCACAATCTCTTCTCGATTAGAAGTAGAAATTGGATTGATTATAGATTTTTGGTGGATAGAAACATATGAGTAGGCAATCCATACTTAAAAGTATATATGACCTCATGTGACCATGACTATACGGGTGACTATACCGCCTGACCCTACACTATTTATATGCCAACTAGGAAAGTCGTATGAAATCAATTTCTAAATAAGTGATTACCATGAATTAAACTCATTACTATCTTATGCACCGAAGACCCTCCATGACTAATTGAGTCATTCCATGATGATTTATATCCACCTAAATAGTCTAATTTGAATCATATTTTTGCATGACTTCAATTTTTTATATAAACTTATGTAGTCCAATTTGAGCCATGTTCTAATACTTTTTCCTTTTTTTTTTAATATAAAATAAAATATCATCTAAATTGAATCAGATAGTAGACATGAAAGTTATGATATAAACTTTTCTCATTCGAATAAGGTTTTATCATTAGTAAAATTCCATTCGCAACCATTATGTTTCCTTTCAAAAAAAACTTCTATCCAAACATACATTCAAATGATTTATTTTGAAATGAAATTATATTTATTTGAAAATTGAGTGGAGGGAAAAGGAAGAACTGACGGGATTATTAACGGCGACGGCACCATCAATAACGTCGTAAGTGCGAGTGGTGTTGGCTTCATCGTCCTTGGTCTCGAAGAAGTGGGCCGGCAAGAATGTCGGCGCTGCCGACGTGGCAAGGCACACATCCCCCACTTTTGGATTCTTCAATGCGTTTACTTTTGCCTGCAAATCCCAAAAAACCATGCTAATTATCATTTTTCTTAAATTAAAAAAATATATTTGATTTCAAACTAAATTTCATAAATTAAAAAAGCTTTCTATATTCAATAATTAAGAGGTCATGAATTCGAATTTCTCGCTCCCATTAATGTAATCTCAAAAACTATTTTTTTTAAAAAAAATATTATAAATTGAAACAATTGATCTAAATTTAAATTTCAAAAAACTTAAAGACGAGATAAACTCTCTTTACTATTATATTATATATATTATGGCACTTGGTGGTACAAAATTAGTGTATAAATAATATTTCAACCTATTATTGATATGATAAGACTTTCAATCATTGATTATATTTGACCAAATTAAGTAAGAACGTGACGTCTCTCATGAAGACAGCACAACCGATTTTGACCGTTTTGTATAATTTGGTTCATGTGTCGACAAATGGGTCTTAGGCATATAAAAAAAATAAAATAAAAAATCTGTTAAAAATATAATTTTGATATATTACATCGCTGGTGGTGAAGATGACTGGCTGGAGATTCTTGATGTCGAACGCCGGAATGACAACGTCGGCCAACATCTGTTTCAAACTCAACTCTCCGACCAAATCATTGACCAATGTTCTAAGATACTTCCCATCGTATTTTGGTCCCGTTGCTCTCCCAAACAAATCAAATGCCCCTGCAAGAAAATGCCTATATTTCTCCAAAAATACATTAATTAATTAATTACATCAATTTCACCAAACTCAGCTAATCCAAAAACCAAACACTTCACCTTCGTTGAGGAAATATCTTTGGAGTCTCTTCCATGTAGAAATCCGTAATCTCCTTCGCCTCAAACAACGGCCGATCGTTGTTTTTCTTGTTCGGAGCGGTAAGCATGGCCGCTACTAACCCCCCGGTACTCGTCCCTGCGACTACGTCGAAGTAATCCGCCAATCTTACATCCGGGCCATCTAATTCCTACCACATGTAGATTACTGAATCAGGTTAAATCATTTATTAATTAATCTAATAGGTTTGAGTAATTTTAATTATATTGTAGTTGTGATCGATCGTAGAAAATTTACCTGGAGTTTAGATTCGAGAAAAGAGAGGACGGTTGTGGCGATGATGCCTTTGATCCCGCCGCCATCGATGCTTAATATTGTTACAAGCTCCCCCTTTTGGAAGTTTGGATTCATTTTGATTTTGTGTGAAAAGAGGTAGGAGAGTTATGAGGTTATATGGATGAGTTTGTAAGAAGTGATATTTGAAATTTTGAATATATAGTAGCATCTACAAATTTGGTAATGTACCATAAAAACAAGATAATTGAAATATATTAATTTGTTTGTATCTTTTGGAGGGTTGGTTTAGTCAAGATTGGTGGGTAGTGGGAAGTGGGTAATTAAGGGCCATCTTCTAGAATCAGATGCTTCCTCCCCCTCCTTATCTTATATATAATTTAATTAATGTTTAAATCCATGAAGTTTGGTACTTAATTAATTTATACAATTTTATTTGAGGACGCCATGCCAAATTTTCTTTACCTTCTCCGCAGTCTCCCACCACAATCTCTCCCCATGTTCTTGTTCTTATCTGTTTATATATATATATATATTTGATTATGATCCCTATCATATTATTTTGATTACTTATTTTAATGTCCTTACAACCTATACTTGTCTAAAATAATAAACATACAAATTCAAACTTTCTTGAGATATTATTTATTTTTCAAAGGAAACCCAATCACGATCTCTCAAAAAAGAAGAATAAAAATAAAAATAAGAACCAATCACAATCTTATAAAGAAAAAAATTGAATGAATAATAGAAGGAAGGGGAAGTTAAAGCGGAATTAACCTAAAACTAACTGATATGTATTTTCAACTATAAATTTGAATATAATATTGTGAGTCATGGTGAATTGTCTTGATAGCATCCCAATTCAATGCTTTATATTGGAGTCATGGACGTGCAATGCAATTCTAAGTTTAAGAATAAAATATCAATTAAGTTATTTTGATTATAAACCATTTATTAATTTTAGGACGATAGTATTTTATAGTCTTATAATAATATGATATTACTCGTTTTAAATTTATTTTGAAAATTTTATGTTATTTTGATATCTTTGACTGTCCAACCCAAATTTAAACTCTACTATATTTGTGTGTCAAAAAAATTCATAAGAAATTAAATTTAAGATAGGTGATCACAATGAATTGAACTCATCATATGAACCACCTCAAAATCCTCTATAACCACTTAAACTACTTTATGATGATTATGAGATCACGTTTTTTTTTTTTTGGGTTAGAAATCCTTTTTTTTTTTTGTTCTCCCCCCACCCCCCACTTCATTTTCCAATATATTCTTATTCTTATTTACAATAAAGATATTCTCTAAATATTCATAACCAAACATATATAATTAGTTTGGCTTAAAAATTAGTGTGCAAATGATTGAAGATGGGATAGCAGAGCTTAGGACTCAATATTAATGAGCTGTATGGAGACTCATTCTTGGTCTCAAGTCATTAATATTATAGTGGCCTTTTCCTTCCTGGCATGACCCATATTTAATTAATTTTGACTCTGCCTGGCTCAAAAGAGAAGTTCAATGTCAATGAAATATTGACATCCATCTAACCTACTACTTATTGATTAGTAGCTATAATAAATCATTCTTTCATTTATACAAATACAAATACAAATATTAGACTTACAACTAAAATTTAGTTTGGTAGAAAATAAAAACTAAATTATTCCATTTAAGTATTATTTCTCAATGTTGTTCTTAAAAGATGTTGTTTAGTTAGTAAATACCAACTAGAGTAATTATTAAGTCACATTAAGTGCATTTTCAAGATTAAGTGATCATAAATTCTTTTTCAATACTTGGCTAGTTAATGGAAAATTAGAGTGTTTATTACGATCACAGGTTCGATCCTGAAAATCAATATTTAACTCTCATTTAATTGAAAGTTATAATATCCTCTATATAAGATTTGTGGTATCCCTCCTTCTATTTGTACTTAAAAATAAAAATATATTACTATCAAAATTGTATATGTAAATAAAATTTTACAAAAAAAAAAAAAAAAAGTCAACATATAACCCCTCCAAATTCTCAATCTAAGCAAGTTATTCCTACAACTTCCCTAAAAAAACAAATACATTGAAACCAGTTTTTCTTTGAAACTCTCCACCAAAATCTTTATTCTAACAAATTATTTTGCCTACAACTTTCTTATAAAAAAAACTGTATCTAAACGAGCTATTACACAAATTCAAAATTTTAATTTGTCAAAATAATTTCACATTCTAATCACTTAAATTAATCATTTTTACGAATTGTCGTTCAAATAGCCCTTTAAAATGTGTTTGGATGAGATTTTGATAATGATTTATTTTGAGTAATTAAAAGTTGAGAGTTATAGCTAAAAACTCGTTTATAAATGTTTTTTTGTAGAGAAATTAGAGTAAAAAACTTATTTAGATGTGAATTTAAAACGAATAGTTATTTTGAGTGGTTAAAAAACCATTCATCTAAATTCTCTATGTGAAACAAACACCTTAGTTTTTTTTTTTCAGTTTTGAAAATCAAAAATATTATTTCCAATAAGTCTGAGTCTCAATCAATGATAACATTGTCGAATACTTTTACAGCTTGATGCAGCAGCCAACTATTGGAGGCCTTAATTAAACACCTGAATTATTTATAAAAAACACACACCAGAAAGAAAGGAATTAATAAAAGGAAATGGCTTCAAGGGCTTAGTCGTAATTTTCTCTCCCCTGACAACATTTTAGCGAATTCGGAAAAATGGCATGCAGGGGTCTGGACCCCAAACCTATTGCCATTTGAGGTTCGGACCCAAAATATTTGCAATTTGGGGTCGTCGCGTCTTTCGGAGAGACGCGAAGACCCCTTTTTTTTGTCGTGTCTTTCCGAAAGACGCGACCCCTGGTCAACGGTCAAAAAGACGCGTCGTTTGACGGAACGACGCGAATTTGAAACGGCGTTTGGGTCGCGTCTTTCAGA